>JAVJIF010021814.1:0-88036 GCA_038442645.1 Agave tequilana | reverse complement strand
AATGCTTGAGGAGTCGGGGAGCGAAGCACGCTGTGGTGCTTTGTTCGCCACCTTGCTGCAAAGGTGGTTAGCACTGCTAGGTGCTTTAGTTCCAGCCTGGCGGCTGGGAACTCCGCGCGTACCCTGAGGTACTGTCGCTGTTTTTGCTAAAACCATCAGTAGCTTCGCTCGTGAGAACGAGATTGGCGCGAGGAGTTACTGCTCCTGGATTGGGCAAAGGCGGAGTTTTTGCCCTACCTCTCGGCAGATAGTCTCGACGAAGCAGGCAGCATCTCGTCTTTGTCTTCGCGGGATAGGCGAGCCTGTGGCGTAGCTACGCCTGAAGCTTCACACAGAGCTTTCTGTTTTGGCCTCCACATCTGCTTTAGGAGGGAGATTTAGGTTCGCAGGAACCTTGCTAGCCTCACGCGAGGCTGAGAGGATTGGGAGGTGGCTTCTTTTGATTTCTGCTCCGAAACCTTGGCCATTGAGACCTTCCTATGCTTCCGTATGTGGAGCACTGGACTACCTTCAGAGAGGAGCTCTTCGAATTTTCCTTGGTCGAAATGAACGACCAGGTTTTCGAAGGTAACAGGCTCAGGATTCTGACCCTTGCATTGCGACACTGTCTCCTTGTTGCGCCAAAAGACTGATTTCCCCGGCAGAGTCTCCATCTTGTTTTTCATTGATTTTGCAAAGGGGAAAACTTACAAAAAAGTGTCGAGAAATAAATTACTAGTAATTAAAAAGAAAATTACAGGTAGATCTCCTCTGAGATTTCTGGAAAATGTGCCGGTAGGATCTGATCAGCGCGCGATCACTTTATCCCTTTGAGCCTCTGGTAGGCTATTTATAGGGGAAACAGGGGTATAATCGCCCTGAAAATCTAAAAACAGATTGATCAATCTTTTTTGTATCTGGAAAGTAGCCTTGCCGCGAGGCTAGAAACAGCTTCTGCGAAGCTAGGGATAGCATATAGCGCTAATCCCTTGATTTGCTCCGTTAAATGAGGGATACTCCCTTGATCCTTTTTAGTTAATTGAGAGATCTCCCCTGATCTTCTTACCTGATTGGGAGAGTCAAAAGATCATGGCAGCAACTGCCAAATTTGATTTCAATCAACATGATCTCATCTGGAGATTGATTTCATCCCGAGATTTGATTAGTCAAAAATGACTATAAAGGACTCGCAGCGGAGCCATTGCGTTGAGCTCATAGCAGAGCTGGGAGAAGCTTCTGGTGAAGCTAAAAGAGAGCTCTTAGTGGAGCTAGATAAAACTTGTGGCGAGTTACTAGTCAACCTTTTGCGCGGCTGCGTGGAGCTTCGAGCGAAGCTAACTTTCTGCTGAGTTAACTTAGCATTTCCAGGCGAAGCTGTAAGTTAGCTCGCAGCGAGGCTATGAAGGAGCTTCCTGCGATGCTAAGCACTTTGGTTTGAGATCTATCTCGTGGCTCGTGCGAGATTAAGTGTTGAGCTAACTTAGTGTCTCTGGACCTGCTTGGGCCTTCTCACGAGCCTTTAAAGACGATCTTGGCTTACTATCTGCTTCACTGGATCAGTAGAGTCCAAGTTGCTGATTCGTCCCCTTGAGATGGGTGAAGAACTGGTCGTCGGCTTGTCTGCCACTTGTCTTTTGTAGATGTCAACAAGTTAGACATTGTTCAGGCTAATTAGAAATCTTGTCTTTTTTAGAGTGTCAACAATGATGAGTTGTCGAGGATTTTCCGTTGGGCTTAAAGCCAACACTTCCTCTATCATTTAGCTGTCGGAGGTGTCAGATGTAATGTAGATGTACTAGAGAAGAGTGACAAGGTTAAAACTGAAGTTTCGCACTTTGTCTCATCAATATTAACATCAAGCATGGTGATATTAATAATGTTCGGTCAGCTCGAAGTCGATCGACCGTGATACTATCCATTGAAGGAAGAAGCTCTTCTTTGATGCTCTTCCAAACATCTTGGATCTGGATGCTTTGATCAGAGGTGTAATGTTAAACTGATCATGAGAAGAGTGACAAGGCTAAAACCAAAGTTTCTTTTGTGTTGTCTCTTCAATATTATCATCATACATGTGACGTTAACAATGTTCGGTCGGCTCGACGTCAATCGACCGTGATGCGATCCGTTGAAGGAAGAAACTCTTCTTTGCCGCTCTTCCAAACATCTTGGATCCCTTTGATTAGGGGTAATTTTAATCGGATCATGAGAAGAGTGACAAGGATAAAACTGAAGTTTCGCACTTTGTCTCTTTAATTTTAACATTATGCATGGTGATGTTAACAATGTTCGGTCGGCTCAGTGTCGATCGCCGTGATGCGATCCGTTGAAGGAAGAAGCTCTTCTTTGGTGCTTTTCCAAACATCTTGGATCTGAATGCTTTGATCAGAGATGTAATATTAACCTGATCATGAGAAGAGTGATAAGGCTAAAACCAAAGTTTCGCACTTTGTCTCTTCAATTTTTAACATCATGCATGAGGATGTTAATGATGTCGGTCGGCTCGTCGTCGATCGACCGTGATGCGATCCGTTGAAGGAAGAAGCTCTTCTTTGGCGCTCTTCCAAACATCTTGGATCTGGATGCTTTGATCAGAGGTGTAATGTTAATCTAATAATGAGAAGAGTGCCTTTAAAGATAGTACTTCTTCAAGAATTTGTCGTTGATTGGCATCATCAGTGTGTCACCGTCTGGAGTTATGAGGCGGTATGCTCCATTTGAGTAGACCGACTCCACTACAAATTTTCCTTCCCATTTAGGTTGGAACTTTCCATTTGTCTTATAAGTCATAACCATGGGTCTTCTAACAGGTAAGACAAGGTCGCCTTTCTTGAAAATCTGTTCTTTGACTTTCTTGTTGAAGGCTCTAAAAATCCGAGCTTGATAGAGCTCGATTTGTTGTTGGGCTTGTAGACGTATGTCGTCTAAAGCTTCCAACTTATGGAGGCACAGTCGGTGCTTCTCCTCATCTACCATCCTGGTTGTCAATGCAACTCGCAGAGATGGGATCTAGATTTTCAGTGGAAGTACAACTTCACATTCGTACACCAAGAAAATGGCGTGGGTTTTATCGGGGTTCTCACCGTTGTGCGGTAAGCCCATAAGCATTCGCCTAATTTGTCGTCCCAGTCACGTTGACTTTTCGAGACAAAATTCTTGAGAAGCTTCCCAATAGTCTTATTGAAGGCTTTTGCAAGGTCATTGGCGGCTGGATAGTATTACCGTTGATGACCCATTTTGGATTCTGAATCTGTTACAGAATCGCTGGAATGCTTGGCTGACGAATTGAGGCCCGTTATTATGGACGATTCGTCAGGGTACACCAAATCGATAAAGCATGTGTTGCTTTATTACTTTGATCACCTTCGTTGGCTTTACTTCTTTCAGGGGCACAACTTCTGCCCATTTAGAGAAGTAATCTGTAATGGTTAAAATGAAGCGACGTCCTCTGGATGTTGGAGGGCTGATGGGTCCAATCACATCCATTCCCCACATCTCAAATGGCCATGAGGAGCATTGTGGATGAAGATGTCATGATGCTTGATGGACAAAGTCACCGTGGATCTGACACGCATGACATCGCTTAGCATAGGTGATGGCATTAGGGATCATCTTTAGCCAGTAATAACCAAGTCTTTAAGCCGATCTTCAAGCTTAGGTTCGGGTTGGTAAGCTCCGCGCATACCATTGTGAGCTTCTTTGAGTGCTTCATATGCCTCTTTATATGAAAGACATCGGAGCAAGATTCCATCATGCGAATATAATGTCTGAATTATCAAATTGTAATAGAATTGAGGAGCTTTCCTTCTGATGGCAGCTGCCTCCTTAGGGTCGTCAGGCAATATGTCTTATAAGTCAATGTAGGGGAATCACCAATCCCCAAGTTTAGACTTGTCAAAGTCTCAAGAAACTCTTTAACTTGAAGGTCTTCTCTTGGAGTTTTACTGTCCTCAAGGGCAAATTTGCAGCAGTACAAGTCGCGACTGTAGACTAGTATTTTCTCGGTGGCTCCGACTGGAAGGGCCAACGAAGCGGCGAGTGACGCCAGTGCATCTGCATGTGCATTTTGTTGACGCGGTACATGGTCAATGTGGAAGCTTTCAAACTTCTCTGCCATGATAATGGTCGCGTTATGATGTGGCACCAAGTTTCATGTCAGACTTTGTACTCTCCACAAACCTGGTTGACGATGAGCTTTCAATCATCGTATGTCCTGAGATTTTTGACTCCAATATCTTCAGCAAGTTGCATCCCGATCAAGAGAGCGTTGTATTCCGAGACGTTATTTGAACATGACTTCATTAGTGAGAATGCACGAGTGATCATGTAATTATGAGGGAAGATAAGTACTACCCCCCACACCTGCAACGCTATTTCCCTCAAGATTCATTCTTGATGCTCTGTCAAAGAATAGTTGTCACACTTGTTCTTCTGAGAAGGTGTTGATTAAGTTAACTTCAGCGATCTCGTCTGAAAGATCATCATAAAGTTTTAAAGTTCCTGGAACCAGATGTCGGCCAGAAATCCGCCATAGCTTTACCTTGATCGCCTTTTGTGGTATGAATTGCATCTCATATTGTGAGAGCAATATGGCCGATTTCGCTAGTCTGCTGTTTAGCGAAGATGGACTCGTCATCAGGAATCATAAAGGATTAACTTAGAGATGACTTGAATACGTTGCCCTGTGAGGTAGTGTCACATCTTCTAGACAGCGAAGACCAACGCTAAGCATTCCTTTTCGATTGGGTTGTAAAGTTGCTCCGCCCCAATTATTGTTCTACTTAACTAGTAGATTGCCTGCTCATAGTTTTGATCATTATTTTGGGCTAGTAAAGCTCCTAAGGAATGATCTATCACTCGAACATATAATAGGAAAGGCTTTCCTGATACTGGAGTTACAAGAACAAGCAGATGTATGAGATACTCCTTGATCTCTTCAAATGCTTCTTGGTAAGCATTGTCCCAGATGAATGAGACTCCCCTCTTCATTAACTTGGTGAATGGTTGGCATCGTCCTGAGAGATTTGATATGAATCTCTGGATATATGCCAATCGTCCCTATAGGCCTCTGAGTTCTTTGAGATTTCTAGGAGGTTACATCTCTTGGACGGCACAGATCTTCTCAGGATCCAGATGAATTCCTTTAGATGTAACAACAAATCAAAGGAATTTACTGCATGTTACCCCTGGGAAGGACTTGGTTGGGTTTATCTTCAACTGGTGAGCCTGTATGATGTTGAATACTTTCCTCAAGTCTGCGAGGTGATCGCCTTTATTGCGGCTTTTCATGGTGATGTCATCGACGTAGCATTCTATAGTCTTACGTATATGCTCGTGAAAGATCGCATTCATGGCGCGTTGATATGTTGCATAGCGTTCTTCAAGCCAAAGGTTATCATTGTGTAGCAGTATATCCTCACAGGCGTCCTAAAGGATGTGTGCTTTTCATCTTCAGGGTACACCTTTATTTGATTATGCCTTGAGAAGCCATCCATGAAAGACATTCTCTTAAAGCCGCACGTATTGTCGATGATCACATCCGTGATCGGGAGAGAAAATTCATTTTTAGGGTAGGTGATATTCAGATCGCGGTAGTCGATGCAGATCTGGATCTTTTCATTCTTCTTTGGAATGGAAACAATATTGGCCACCCAATCAGAATGTTGCTCTTTCCTGATGAAATCAGACTCTATAAGCTTTTTGACTTCTGATTTGATTGCTTCCATGATCTCAGGATGGAACTGTCATTGCTGTTGTTTAACTGGTCTGGTGTCTGGGCTAATGTTGAGTCGATGCATAGCAATCTGGGGATCGAGCCCGGGCATGTCCTCATAATTTCAATGCTAAGACATCTATATACTCTCGTATGAGCTGTATTTGGTTTTCTTTCTCAGAAGGTGATAAGCTCTCACTTATGAAGATGGTTTGGGGTTAGCCTCGTCTCCAAGATTTACCTGAGTCACTTTATTCTCAGTGCATGGTTCGCGTTGTTCAAAGCGCGTATCCCAAAGAGTATTTAAGTGTTTAATTCATGGATTAGAATCTGATTGGATTAATTCTTCAAATTCAAAAGTTTCTTCTTCATCATCTTCAACGTAACTGGTTAATGTCATGTTCACTGAGATGTTGGCCCAAAGGCCCATCACTCTAGTTTTGATGATGATTAACTCATGCAGCTATAGTACTAATGATCTTGTGCTCATTTAGTTTCAGATTTTCAATCAAGATCTTAGACGGTGTTTAGCTTCAGCAAAAGATTCGAAGTCAAGTTTTGAAGCTAGCACGTATTGATTTAAGAGCTCGCGCTTCAAGATCGCATCAAGGACTCAAAGAGGAGTCTAGTTCATGGATCAAGTTTGGACCAAGTTGAGATGGTGAAGAAGATTTTCAAGAAGACTTGAGTCATATTTGTAAGTATTAAGATTCTTGTTTTAAGATAAAATATAAAGGATAGATTAGTTGTTGATTGCTTAATCACATATACACACACAAAACATTTCATGTTAAATAGTTTTAGTTCTTGGAAAATATAGTTTTGGTTTTTGGTTTTCAAAGAATACATCTATCGTTTCCATTAATAGATTTTATCAAAAGAAATTTAAATGATTTATATGTGTATTAGATTTCATCTATACACATTGTTGCTTCACATTGTTTTGAAATTAAGTTTTGTATTTTCAAAACTTATTTTGAGCTTATTGTCAAAACAAGTATATTACATTTACCATGTGTATTGGATCATATCTATGCACATTATGCTTCAAATGTGTTTCAATATCTTATTTTTGTATTTGTATAAGTTTGTAGAAAAACCGAATTTCCTATTCAAAGTTTGGTTTTTGGAAAATATAATTTTCGGTCTAAGCTTTAATTTCTATACCTCAAAAATAGTTTAAATTGTTTGTAATATGTGTTGATTTTTATCACACTTATTTGTACTTTAAATATTTATATGAACCTATTTTTGTGAAATTTATGAGATTTAAATAGAATTTTTATGGGTTTTCAAAGTTAGAATTTAAACCCTTAACTTTTTGGGTTTGTGCTGCTGTCGGCCGATCGAGCGGTCGACTGAAGCAGGTCTCGGTCGACCGAGCGATCGACCGACGTGCACAAAAACGTGCACACTCCCAATACCCTTGGCTCGGTCGACCGACCGGTCGACCATAGCTGTGTAGCGGTCGATAGACTGGCTTCACCCAACTCTCAGTTGGGTGCCGATTAATCGTACGGTCGACCGGCAAAGAGGATTCCTCTCTGTGGCCTAGGGGCGGTCGACCGAACAGTCAACCGATAAACCCAACGGTTATAAATATGACCGTTGACCGATCTACCGGCAGGTCGACCGACAGGTCATTTCTGACCCCCAACGGCTAGTTTTCTGCAGCCTATAAATGGTGTCTTTTGGCCAGTTTTGGGCAAGATTTTCACAAGTGTTTTGGGGCTAGTTTTTCCTATCTTCCATAGAAGTTTTTCAATAAGTTTTTGAGCTTAACTTCCATATCAAAAGGAGAGTTTATCAGGAGTATTTTTCTTGAGTTTTTAATGGAGTTTTCTTGCGTTTCTCCACCACTCAATCTACCTAATTTTCTCACACAAGCTTGAGCTTTCCATTGCTATATACATCCTCTATAGGATCCTTGTATGTGAGAGAGTTTGTTTTTATGATCAAAATAAGTGATCACAAGTGTTCCACCCTTTGTATTTGAGGTATTGTAGAGGTTGTGGCCTTGGCGAGCTTGCGGGTTCGCATGTGTTGTTCTTGCGGGAACAAATGAGGGACTTAAGGGTCCAAGAGTTCTTGAGGGAGCTCGTTGTAGGTGTTGCAGCACCGAGTGATCTTGCGGGATTGATTATAGTGGAAATTCTTCATTGTAGTGAAGTCGAGAACGTAGAGCAAGTGTCTCGAACCTCGAAACAATTCTCCCGTGTTTGCGATTGCTTATCTCTCTCTCAACTCACTTGTGTTTTATATCTTGTATGCTATTATTGTTCATATCTATTACATGCTTGATATTCTCTTGTGCTTAATTGATATACTTTCTTGGGTTGATTAATATCTAGCATTGCTATAATTGATCATTCTTTACATAGTTGATAATGTGTATGTGCTCACATTAGTATTTAACCAAGAGAGCCGTAGTGGCATCTCAACTCTTAGTCTAGAGGAATCTTAAGCAGAAAGTCCAGAGTCCTTCACCGAAAATTCGACGTCACTTTTTTGTTATACATTGTGTGTTAGTTTAATTTGCATAATAGTTTTTAATTTCGCATTAGTTGACATTAGATTAGCTAGTCACCAATTCACCCCCTTTTAGGTGACCTACAAGTGACATCAAAGCTTGGTGCTCTTGATTTGTGTCTAACAACGTAGAGTTTAAAAATCCTATTTTTTCTAATCACAATATTTACGCGCGCGCGCACACACACACACACACATGGATTTCATTGCACCTCTCATATTTGATATTCTTAACTTCCAAACTTAGAAAGTTAAGATGTCTATGTACCTCAAAACCCTAGTTATTCATGTTTATCTTACCACCATTAAAAACTCATATTTTGTAAATCGTAAAAACCTTGAGACTAATGCAAAAGCCATCCATGCTTTAAATCAACCCTAAATGAAGATTATTTATCTATGATTCTAACATTGATTCGGCTTTTGTAGTATGAACACTCTCATCTCTCTTGGAGAACAAACACCATATGATAAGGAGAGTGACTCAGATGAGGGAAGTACTACTTCCAACATGTGTTATATGGTCCAAGGGGATAACCCCCTTGAGGTAAATTCCAATTCCGAGGTTGACAATGATAATGAAGTGCCATACGATGACCTTGCATTATTTTGTCAATTATAAGTTGCTAAAAGTAGAAAACAAGAGATTGAAAAACGAAATGATTTTGCGTTAATAGAAAAAGATTCTTTTTAAAGTAAATTTGAAATTGTTTCTAAAGAAAATAAATCTTTGAAAAGAAATTTATTTTGGTTTAAAAAGAAAATGATTTTGTTTTTGAAGGAAAATGATTCTTTGAAAAAGAAATTTATTTTGAAGGAAAAAGAAAATATTTCTATTTACAAAATGAAAAGGATTATGTTTCTCATGCTCATATTTTTTCTTCTAAAATTGAAATGATATTTGTACTTTGATAAAAAAATGATATTTGTATTTTGAAAAAGAACATTGATTGTTTGGGCTCCACTTTGAGCCAATGTGCATTTAATTATAATAATTGGAATTTATATTTCACAAGAAATATATTTCACATGTTCATGCATATACTCCACGACATACACCTCATGCACACCATGCTCATACACATTCCACTCATATGTATGCTAGAGTGTACACAAGTACACATGTACATACTGTGGCCGCAAAGGCCATCTTGCAAATTTTTGTTTGATAGATTATATTCTTCAAATTTTGTAAATAAAATATTTGGGTTCCTATTGCTACTAAACCTCATGGACCCAAAAATATATGGGTACCAAAATTCTCACCGCTTATTTTTGATGTAGGTGTGGGCTCTCACAAAGTATGAGAAGTTTGGTGGCTTAGTGTAGATGCAATCAAATCTTGACGGACATATCTTGGATGCATCGCTATTAATGAAGCATGATGGGAGGACAACCTCGTGTTATAGAGAAATGAATTGGCTACATCAGTTTTTGTAACCATTTAATTCTCCTCTTTAAAAATATTTTAAATGTTTATATGCTAGGGTAGTAACCTAGACTCTTTCATATACAGTTTTGTGCCTAATGTTGAGTTGATTGGTTGTATGCTATGAATGTATTTTTAAAAAACATTCATCATATTTTCATATGGATGTACATGCCTATTTTTTAATTCATGTTTTTATATGCTTTATATTAAAGCATATGTTGATTTATATGTTTATATCATGCTGATATGCAAATCTTATTAAAACTTGTGTTATACATGTACAATTCTTGAGATACACGTGTTCTTAAAGCTATACATGTTGTGTTTCTTTTGTATACTCAATTGTCTATTTGATTTTACATAGTATGTTCTACTTTTGATGATCCTTGCATGATTGTATGATATATTATGTTTATGAAAGAATTACATATGAGTTTTGATTTTGAGCTTCATTGCCTTAGCTTCATGATTATGGTTATTACATGATTCTTTTACACTCTATATTTAGAATCTACTCATGATTTTTAATTCATGAGCATATATATGTCTCATAGACTTTTGAGTGTCGATTCTTGTGCAATTTTCATATTTTCATGGATATATTTATGTTTTGATCCTTACTTGAAGGATTTCGACTAGTTTTCAAAATTATCTTAAAACTAGTTCCTTATTTTTGAATTGATAGAGTTTTCAATTATGCTAAAATTATTTTCAACTCTTATCTTTGAAAACTCTACCTTCCAAGGGAGGTTGGTGGGGCGACCATGCCATGTGTACCTTTATTATATATCCTTTTAAATATGTGCATGATAGGGAGGTAGTTTGAAGTTATACACATGATCTTCAAGTTGTTTCATTTTTTGTTTACTCATATTTATTTGCTTATTTATGTATGCATCATATTTCAATTAATATTTAATTTTCATACATACATATATTTGATTAAGATTGTGCTTGTTTTACATTGACATTCATGTTTTAAAGCACAAATTGTTTTATGCTAAGCTTGATTTAGTTCTAAATGTTAATTGGTATCATTTACAAGTTTATGCATGTGTTTTGTTGGTATTTCAAAACGAGAGATAAATTTTTTTATTTTACTTTCTATTAGTATCATTTTCAGTTGGTATCCTACTCCCATTCTTTTGAGAGAAATATTTTATAGAAAATACTTATGTTTTTAAAATTGATATCAATTGTTTACACTTCGTTTCTATATGTTCAAAATAGTTAAAAATTTAAAAGATTGATATCATGAATTATTTATATTCAATTTACATATTTTATATATCCATGTTATTTTTCAATTGGTATTTTTTATTGGCATCAAAATTTCACAGTAAATTGGTATCAAAATTTGCTTTCAATTGGTTTTTAAAATTTATTTGATATGTAATGCCTATATGCAAGGGGATCTTAACATCTCCTCCATGTATAGATTCATGTTGAGTGTAGTATATCAAGCAGAGATTGACCTCTTCTCTTATATTGTACACATGTATAGGGAAGCTTAACATCTCCATCTATACATTGTATATTATGCTTGTATGGTTGGTTTAGCCATCCCTTCTCAAGTAATGCATGTATGTAGGGGGAGATAACTTAACGTCTCTCCTTTACATGAATTTATATCGTATATACATTTTTCTTGTCTTTCTTTACCCCTTTGTTGATGAATTGATAAAAAGGGGGGAGAAGAATTTAGAGTTTATATATGCATGTTTAAGTTTATGCATTTATATTTGTTTAGTTTATGAGCTTCATTGAATATCTATATATTTTTTATGTTTTACTGTTATGCATGAGTTAAGGGGAAGCTTCTATGAAACTTATTTTTAATCCATGCATATATAACTCCATGAGTTTTGTCATCATCAAAAAGGGGAAAACTATTGTGTAAATCACCTAGAAGGGGGTAAATAGGTGATGGTCATACTAAATAGCAATAATGCAGATTTAAAATTTACTTGCTATCAACCTAGCAAATACCAATCACAATATAAGAAATACTTGCAAATATGTAAACAATATATGTGTGCAAGTAAGTAAAGAGAGAGTAGAGTGAAGAGAGAAAGAGTAAGCAATCATAAACACGATGATATGTTCCGAGGTTCGAGCTACTTCTCTATGCCCCCGCCTTCAACACTATGAAGGATTTTCACTATGACCGATCTTAGTAGATCGTCAAACGTTACAAGTTCTCACTAGAACTCAATGGACTCACAAGTCCTCTCTAGCGGTGCTGCAACACCAACAACTGAGCTAGCTCACTTGAGACTGTAACCTCTATAACTTCACAATAAAAATAAATTGGTGATCTTCCTTGATTACAAAAGGCTCACAAGCACAATCCTATAGCCAAGATGAGGAGGTGAAACTCTTTTGGATTGTGTAGTAGAAATAACTTGTAAAGATGTAGAGGGAAGGCCCAAGCTAAAAATTAAGAATATGAAATTTTGGCTTAAAAGAAAATCTTTTAAGAAAAATACTAAAATTTGATTAAATCTTGTTGTAAACTTATTAAAGCTTGTTAAAATTTGTTCTTGGGTTTTCTATAGTCCCACTATTTATAGGGATGAAAACATGAGGAGAAAACCCAAAAGAGTCGTTAGAAAAAGACCTAGAAAAAGACAAAATGAAAATAGCCATTGGGAAAAAGTCAGAAGGAAATCCTTCTGTCGTTCGACCGGCCGGTTGACCGCCAACGGTTGGTTTCTGACCGTTGGGGATAACGGTCGACCAGTCGGTCAATCATTTTTCCCATTCAGAGAGAAAAGCTCTTTGTCGGTCGACCGCCCCGGGCCCAACCGAAAGCAAAGCTCAGGCAGTCGGTCGACCGCACGGTCAATTAAAGTGCACATAATGCACTTGGTGCATGTCGGTCAACCTCTTAGTTGACCGATAGAGCAATTATGCTCTGCCTGCGGTCGATCGGTCGGTTGACCGACCCTGGGCCAAAAAACTGATTTGAAGATATTTTTAAAACCAATCTTTTTCCGACAAAAATGTACTTTGTTTTTAAACACAAAATAAAATTCTAGGGACTTGATAGAGTTAGTGTCTGACCATGGATCAACACAAAACAAAGTTAGAACTATATTTTATAAAAACACTTTTCTAAATCGAAAACCGTTTTCCGAAACTCGATTTTGAAAACAAAAAAGAGAAATGTTTTGAACTCTTTTAAAACACTTTAGGAATGTGAAAGATATGTGTGTGTCAATCCCAAAAGAGCTATCAACCTATCTCATCTTGATTTTAACAAATGACTATAAATCTTATCTAAAATGCAAAAAGCAAAAATACAATTCTTGATATAGTTTTCTCTTGCAATCTTGATCCTTGAGCTCGTCTAAGTGCTTAGGCTCTTGGATCGACATGTTCTTGGCTTCCAAACGTGTGAGTCTTGTGATGGAGCCGAAATGCAACAAAGAGTTAACCTGAAACTTTGCTAAACAAAATTGTTAAAAACATAACTACATATGTTTTATTATCATCAAAACTAGGGCTAATGGCCTTTGGGCCAACAATCTTCCCCTTTTTGATGATGACAAAACACATGGAGTTATCACAAATAATTTGGCGAAGCTCTCCCTAAACACATGCATATATCAAATGCGACATATAGGTAAGATGCATTAATAAAAGCATATGAATAGGATATATCAAGTAAGCTCTATGCATACCAAGAATACAGAATTACAAAGATGTATGCACAAACGGTTTCCTCCAACCAACCAATAACCTCCAATCCAAACAAGTGGTAAATGGTCAGTTTACAAAGGATACTTACGAACACAACCACACCACATACCACACACAGAAGATATGTATCAAGTATCAACCATAAAAAGAGATACATAACTTTTCAAAGACAACAGTGATATCATGAAAGAAATTTGTCCATACAAAGGCTCATACCAACCTCAAAACAAGTTCCAAACCATAAAATAAGTACTACAATATAAAAACACATGTCCAGACGTCAAATACTACATGTCCACATAAAAGAGTACATAAATAAAGACATGAAAAATAAAAACTCCTAGTTAACTCCACAAAAATATCTCTCCCCCTTTTTGTCATTAGCACAAAAGGGGTCACTCTTCTTGAAAGTCTGGATCTTCAGGAGGAGCTGGTGCCTCAGAAGAAGCTGGAGAAGGTACCCATGTGTCAAATGGAGGACCTGATGTAGGAAGAGGCTACGGGTGGCCTCTCGAAAGAGGAACATGCCAAGCGTTCCTACTATAGGTCTCGTCGACGCATGTCTGAAGATAGCGAATGGATAAGCAGATATATTGCAGGTCGTTCTGAACTCTGTGCTCAATCCTTTCAAAATTTGCTGACATCTTCAGATCATGCTCACAAAGCTGAGCAGAGAGGGCTGTATATAGGTCAACAGAGGCTGAAGAGGATCCAGAGGCAACAACAGGAATGATATGAGGGGGCTGAGAAGCAGGAGCACGCTCCCTAACACGCATCCTCTTGAGGAGAGTGTTATTAATGTCAACAGATGGTTCGATGGACCGTTCAACAGAAAGATCAAATTTAATTGTTTGAGAAGTTGGGTAATGAGCATCCCAAATGGTAAGTGCCGGTTTGGGATCAGGAGGTGCTCAGAAGCCATGAAGTCAATGATGAGCTTAGAAATGTTTACTTTAATACCTTTCAGAAGGCAATAGATCAAGAGGAGAGAAGACCCCCAGCATGATTATATTCTCCTGATTTTGGCAGGAGATTATAGAACACTATCTTAGTTAGGACCTGGGTGGTGAGCGTGTAATACTTCACCTCCTCGTTCTTAACTAAGGCTAGGTTATCATCATCGTGAAGTAAGAGAGCTGCGGTGAGGGAAGATTTATCGTCAGGATATTTGAAATCATCTATATAAACATTATATATATCTACACCCTCACAGAAGAGTGTAGCAGATGGTCAAATCTATCTAAAGAAATGTTAATTTCCCTGCCCAGAACCCAAAATCTGATATGATTGTTTTGAATGGTCAGATTAGATTAGAAATAATATAGAAGCTCAGGGTAGACAGGTTCCTTGATGGTGACTAGGTATACTAAAGAGCTTGTGTTCAAAATATTTGCAAGATTTAAGTGCTCAAAATCAGGAAGCACAACAGTTCTACCAGAAATTACATGTTTATTATGGAGAACAGAAAACCTATGAGATGCATTCTGAGATACAAAAGGGTTTGATAAGGATTCAGGTTGTTTACCCTTCTCAGATCTGAGCCTCTTAGACATGATAAAGTTAGGAAGATGATAAACGAGATTTTGACATGAATTTAAGAAGGATTTCAAGAAAAATTATGAAGTAAAGAAGATTTGAGAAGATTTAGGGATTATACCTTGAAAAGACCGAAACTTCTCCTTGAAAACAAGCAAATCTGAAATTTTAAGGAGAGATCTAACAAATTTTATGGATTAATTTGAGTTTGGAAGGGGTTTGGGAGGATGGGATGAAGGGAATTAAGGAGAAGAATAAGAGAGAGTCGGTGGAGGAGAGAATGAGAGAGATTTGGGATTTTAGGATTTTAAAATGGTTAAAAACTTAGCAGATCCGACACCCGGTCGATTGCACTGTCGACCGGGGCCTAACCGAGAGCATCTCGGTTTCAGTCGGTCGACCGGCTTAGGCCAAATTTTTTTTATATTACAGGTTCTCTCAGTCAACCGCCTAGTCGATCAGACCTATTCCAGGTCAACTCGGTCGACAGGTTGGTCAATCGGGATTAACCAAAAATCAGTTTTAAGAAATATGAATTAAGCTCTTTTGAAAAATATTTTAACTTGGATATTTTTTTACACAAAAAACAGAGAAATAACGCCAAAAATCTTATAGGCATGAGAAAAACAAGAAAATGATAATTTTTTAATTATATTGAAAATATATTTTTCAACAATTAAATCATATATTAAGCAATTTAAAAAAAGATATTGAAGCCGAATACCCTTAACGGGTTTTGAACTTCTCCTCATCATTCCTCTAGATAAGAGTTGATGCGCGCAATTGCTGTATGGATTTATTGCTTAAATATGGTTTAAAATATGATACCCAACCATACGATAGATATAACAATATATATATATATATGTATGTATGTATGTATGTATGTATGAGTAAATAAATTAATTTATGTACATATACATGCAGAGATATCTATCAAACAAGTGAAGCAACGGTAAACATTTTAAACATGGGCTAGTCTATAGAGCAAAAGTAATGTCAAGGAACTAGCTCAAGTATAAGCAAGCCAAATAAAGATCATGTAAACACAACTTAAAACATATTAACAAGCATGAAAAGCTAGCTATTCCTATGTATATGTAGCTCTAGTTAGAATTGAAATTTTCAAGTGGAGAAGTTACCAAACCATAGAAGTCTCCAAAATAGGTGCTTCTTGATAGCGTTGCAATATGACAGTTGATCTTTTGAGCTTCGATGCATCCACCACTAAGGCACCATCTCCCCCTATGTCTTGGAGGAGAATGACACACCTATATCAATTAAGTTTGGTGTGTTCTTTGGTACCCAAATCTTTTTGGGTCCTATAGGGTTAGTACTTTCTCAAATCCAAACATTTTTATTTAACATATTTAACATAGCATAACAAAATTTTGCTAAATGGTCTTTGCGGCCGCAATGTGCATATTTGTACACTTTGTCATACATGAAAGCATACTTATATTGATGTGTATGTGGATGTTGTGCATGTTTTCATGGTGTGTGTGAGGTGAATGAGATGTATGTTTCCTTTGCGTTTTTCCCTTTAGATAGAATTAAATTTGTTCATATCAAATGCGCACTTTTTCAAAGTGGTATCCAAAATATCAATACGTTTTGGATATCAAAAAGTTTATTTTTGTTAAAAGCAATATTAGAGCTTTTGCCCTTACAAACAAGTTTATATTTGTCAAATCCTTTTCATTTCTCAAAAGAAATAGATAAGTCATTTTTCTTTTTAAAAATAATTTCTAACCTATTCTTTAAAAGGTCATTTTTCTTTTTCAATTTTTTATTTTGTGCAAGAGAAATTTCATATCTATTTTGTAATTCTTCAAAAACTTATGCAAGTTCATCCATAGTTAAATCATCACCTTCTAGCGAGGTTTCGATATTTACCATGAAAGTCTTCTCTCCGTTTGCCATGAAGCAATGTGTGTGACATCAATCTCCTCTTTGAAATCCGTTTCCGAATCATCCCAAGTGGCTACCATCGCCGCCTTCTTTTTATACATGTTCTTGGAGGTGGTGGCTTGAAGTGAGGGGCAATCCGCAATTAGATGGCCCGTCTTCTTACAATGAAAGTAAGGACCCGTCTCCTCCTTCCTCTTTCAAATCTTCCTTGAGGTCTTCCTCTTTGGAAGTTGCTTTGTCTTCCCTTCTTATAAAACATTTTGTCGACTCTCCTAATGAGCATGGCAAAGTCTTCATCTCCATCTTCGGATGAATCTTCTTTGTCGATGGTGGCGGGAGCAGTTTTGAAAGCAATTGCTTTCTTCTTTGGTATCTCCCTTTCTTCTCTTACCTCATTTTCATCTCATGGGTTTTGAGATTTCCGATGAAGCCGGAGAACTCTATCTCCTTTCTATCGTTGAGCTCCTTTAGGGTTGTCATCTTGACTTATCAAGCTTTAGGGAGAGCTCTAATGACCTTTCGAATCTTTTGATCATTGTCAATGGTGTCACCTAAAGAAGATAAACTATTAGTAATCTTGGTGAACCGAGTAAGCATCTCATCAATACTTTCATTTTCAAGCATGTAAGAATTCTCATATTGAGAACGAGGCAAGTCAACTTTAGATCTGTTGACTTGCGACATCCCCTCATGAGTAATGATTAGATCATTCCAAACCTCATAAGCGAATTTGTAATTAATTACACGAGAAAGATGTATATTGGGCTTTAGCATTGGCCTCATAGTCCTTAGCAGTTGCTTCGGACCATATATCCTCATCACCGTGAGGTTCAATGAACTCCTTGGTTATAGCCTTAGCTACTCTAACCCCTAGAGACTTGAGGAAGAGGTTCATCTTGACCTTCCAAATGGGGAAGTTCAACCCATCAAATTTGGGTGGGGACTTGATGCTAGAGAAGTTGTGTGATGCCATGAAAACAAGTATAAGTGCACAAATGAACAACAAATGCAACAAATGAATATAGACAAAAGAAGGGATCTCCCTAAGGTGGTTAAACCAAAACTAGAGTTAGGCTCTGATACCAATTGCAAATTACCTAGAGGTGGGTGAATAGGTGATGACTGTACTAAATGGCAAATAATGCGGATTTAAAATTTACTTACTGGCAACCTATCAAATACCAATCACAACACAAGAAATACTTACAAATAGGTAAACAATATAAGTGTCCAAGTAAGGAAAGAGAGAGTAGAGTGAAGAGAGAAAGAGAATGCAATCGCAAACACGATGATATGTTCCGAGGTTCGAGCCACTGCTATACGTCCCCACCTTCAGCACTATGAAGGATTTTCACTATGACCCGTTCTTACTAGATCGTCAACTGTTACAAGTTCTCACTAGAACTCAATGGACTCACAAGTCCTCTCTCGCGGTACTGCAACACCAACAACGGAGCTCACTAGCTCACTTGAGGCTGCAACCTCTATAACTACACAGTAGAAGGAAATCAGTGATCTTCTCTTGATCACAAAAGCTCACAAGCACAATCATATAACCACAATAAAGAGGTGAAACTCTTTGAGATTGTGTAGTAAAAATAGCTTGTAAAGATGTAGAGGAAAGGCTCAAGCTAAAAATTAAGAATGTGAAATTTTGGCTCAAAAGAAAATCTTTTAAGAAAAAGGCTAAAACTTGATTAAATCTTGTTGTAAACTTATAAAAACATGTTAAAACTTGTTCTTGGGTTTTTCTACAGTCCCATTATTATAGGGGATGAAAAAATGAGGAGAAAACCCAAAAGGGTCGTTGGGAAAAGACCCAGAAAAGACAAAACGAAAAATAGCCGTTGGGAAAAGGTCAGAAGGAAATCCTTCTGTCGGTCGACTGGCTGATTGACGATAATGGACAAATTTTTGATCGTTGGGGATAGTGGTCGACCAGTCGGTCGACCGTTTTTCCCAACCAGAGAGCAAAGCTCTCTGTTGGTCGACCGGGCCCAACCGAGAGCGAAACTCTTGCAGTCGGTGACCGCACGGTCGACCAAAGTGCACATAATGCACTTAGTACATGTCGGTCGACCGCTCGGTCAACCGACAGAGCAATTCTGCTCTGCCTATGATCGACCGGTCGGTCGACCGACCTTGGGCCAAAAAACTGATTTGAAGATATTTTTGAAACCAATCATTTTCCGACATGTACTTTATTTTTAAACACAAAATAAAATTCTAGGGACTTGATAGAACTAGTGTGTGAACATGGATCAACACAAAATAAAGTTAGAACTATATTTTGTATAACACTTTTCTAAATTGAAAATCGGTTTTTCCGAAGCTCGATTTTAAAAACAGAAAAGAGAAATATTTTGAACTCTTTAAAAAAACACTTTAGGAATGTAAAAGATATGTGTGTGTCAATCCCAAAAGAGCTATCAACCTATATCATCTTGGTTTTAACAAACGGCTATAAATCTTATCTAAAATGCAAAAAGTAAAATACAAATCTTGATATAGTCTTCTCTTGCAATCTTGATCCTTGAGCTCGTCTATGTGCTTAGGCTCTGGGATCGACATGTTCTTGGCTTCCAAAGTGTGAGTCTTGTGATGAAGCCAAAATACAACAAAGAGTTAACCTGAAACTTTACTAAAAGAAATTGTTAAAAACATACTACATATGTTTTGTTATCATCAAAACTAGGGCTGAGACCTTTGAGCTAACATGTTGGCCCAAAGGCCCATCACTCTAGTTTTGATGATGATTAACTCATACAGTTATAATACTAATGATCTTGTACTCATTTAGTACTAATGAACTTGACAACAAAAGATTCGAAGTCAAGTTTTGAAGCTAGCACGTGTTGATTCAAGAGCTCGCACTTCAAGATCGCATCAAGTACTCAAAGAAGAGTCTAGCTCATGGATCAAGTTTGGACCAAGTCGAGATGGTGAAGAAGATTTCAAGAGGAGATTTTCAAGAAGACTTGAGTCATGTTTGTAAGTTTTAAGATTTTTGTTTTAAGATAAAATATAAAGGATAGATTAGTTGTGGATTTCTCAAGCTTATACACACGCATACAATACATTTCATGTTAAATAGTTTTAGTTCTTGGAAAATATAGTTTTGATTTTTGGTTTTCAAAGAATTCAACTATCATTTTCATGAATAGATTTCATCAAAAAAAGTTTACATAGTTAATATGTACATTAGATTTCATCCATACACATTATTGCTTCACATTATTTAGAAACTTAATTTGATGAGTTTATATCATGGTTTAAGTTTTGTATTTATCAAAACTTACTTTGAGCTTATTGTCAAAAATAAGTATATTACATTTACAATGTGTATTGGATAATATCCATGCATACTATACTTCAAATGTGTTTCAATATCTTGTTTTTGTATTTATACAAGTCTGTAGAAAAATCGGATTTTCATTCAAAGTTTGTTTTTTGGAAAATACGATTTTTGGTTTAAGCTTTAATTTTTATGCCTAAAAAATAGTTCAAATTGTTTGTAATATGTGTTAGTTTTTGATCACACATATTTGTACTTCAAATATTTACATGAACCCATTTTTTTGAAATTTATGGGATTTAAATAGATTTTTTTTTTGGGTTTTCAAAGTTAGAATTCAAACCCTTAACTTTTTGGGTTTGGGCTGCTGTCGGCCGACCGAGTGGTCAACCAAAGCAGGTCTCAGTTGACCGAGCGGTCGACTGACGTGCGCAAAAATATGCACGCTCCCAGTACCCTTGGTTCGGTCGACCGACTGGTCAACCGTAGCTGGGTAGCAGTCGACCGCTTGGTCGACCGACTGGCTTCACTTAACTCTCGGTTGGGTGCCGGTCGACTGTTTGCTCAACCGATAGAGAGGATTCATCTTTGTGGCCTGGGGGCGGTTGACCGGACGGCCGACCGGCAACCCCAACGGTCATAAATATGACCGTTGGCCAGTCGACCGGCCGGTCGAGCGACAGGTCATTTCTGACCCACAACGGCTAGTTTTCTGCAGCCTATAAAATTGGGTCTTTTGGCCAGTTTTGAGCAAGATTTTTATAAGTGTTTTGGAGCTAGTTTTTCGTATCTCTCACATAAATTTTTCAACAAGTTTTTGAGCTTAACTTTCATATCAAAAGGAGAGTTTATTAAGTGTGTTTTTTCTTGAGTTTTCAAGGGAGTTTTCTTAAGTTTTTCCACCACTCAATCTGCCTAGTTTTCTCACACAAGCTTAAGCTTTCTATTGCTATATACATCCTCTATAGGATCCTTGTATATGAGAGAGTTTGTTTTGTGATCAAGAGAAGTGATCACAAGTGTTCCACCCCTTGTATTTGAGGTGTTGTAGAGGTTACGGCCTGGCGAGCTTGCGGGTTCGTGTGTGTTGTTCTTGCAGGATCAAGTGAGGGACTTGAGGGTCCAAGAGTTCTTGAGGGATCTCGTTGTAGGTATTGCAGCACCGAGTAATCTTACGGGATCGATTATAGTGAAATCCTTCATTGCGGTGAAGGCAGGGACGTAGAGCAAGTGGCTCGAACCTCGAAATATTTCTCCCATATTTGCGATTGCTCAACTTTCTCTCAACTTACTTGTGTTTTATATCTTGCATGCCATTATTGTTTACATCTATTACATGCTTGATATTCTCTTGTCCTTAATTGATATACTTGCTTGAGTTGTTTGATATCTAGCATTGCTATAATTGATCATTCTTTACATGCTTGATATTGTGTGTGTGCTCATACTAGTATTTACCCAAGAGAGCCATAGTGATATCTCAACTCTTAGTCTAGAGAAATCTTGAGGAGAAAGTCCAAAGCCCTTCACCGGAAATTCGTCTTCACTATTTGGTTATACATTGTGTGTTAGTTTAGTTTGCATAATAGTTCTTAATTCTGCATTAGTTGGTATTAGATTAGCTAGTCACCTATTTACCCCCCTCTAGGTGACCTACATGAGTTCTGAAGATATTGCCTATGCTGACGTCTGAGTCCCACGATAACGTTGCTGACTAGTTGTCATAATAGACCTCTTTTTTAGATTCAGGATCTGACGAGACTGGCGTAGATATATAACTGAGTCCCCTTTGGGCCTTGTGATAGTAGTCGGGGTCTTTGCATTTTGATAGAAATGAATGAAGTAGTGCTCGTTTTCCTTTGCCAAAATTAAGGCCTGATTCCTTGGTGAAATCATATCCCATTCTTTCCATCATGTGACGTGACTTTTGTCCATAATAAAAGAATTGTGGAGACTCATAATCAACCCGGAGCTTTCACAAACTACATGCTCCATCTCGATTCGCCCGAATACAATTGGCTTTTGACGTTTTAGACTGGTTGGTACTTCAAAGAGATCGTGTGTGCTTCCAATCTTTTCGCATATCAGGAGGTATGACTTTGTTGGTGCATACAATGATGTCAAATCATTCATTGTTGATGAAGGATCATTGTTCACGTCAGTGTTAGTGTCTGACGGTACAGAATCCAAGCAAATGTAGAAAAGTAAGCCAAATCTAGATCTTCATTGATATACCACTCGCCTTCAACATTAGCAGTGGTATCGGAACCGAGCTTGCATTCTCGTTATAAAAGGGTTTATTTTTCAGAGACACTCGTCTTCTTCTAGCTCGGTATCTACTTCGTTGTCAGAGTCGGGTTTTTCTGGGTGTGAATTCTTATCAGCCTCAAGAGAATCCTGATAGAGGAGGAAATCAGCAAAATAATTCTCACTCCTTTGAGCGGATGCATTTCAGCAATAAACGTTCTCACTTTTTCATTTTCACCAACGTATTTCATTACTTAATGAAGAGTGGATGGACGATGGTGTGGCGGTGAATCCAAGTTCGTCCCAGCAGCAGATTGTACTAGGTGTCAGGGTCAATGACATAACATGTTACCTCTGATTTTAGGTCCTCAATCTGACACCTGAGCTTGATTTTTCCTATCGGGTGCATACCATTGGCATTAAAGCCATAGGTGGTTGTTTGAGTGGAGCTCAACCGATGGGTGGGGATCCCCAAATGCTACATGACCCTACGGGGCATAATATTCAACGCGGATCCTCGATTAACCTGAATACGGCTCACTTCAGATGATCCGATATACCCTGTAGTACAGGGGTCTATCATGCTTCCCTTTGACTTGGATGTCTTCTGGGTGAAGGTGATGCAGGGAAGTTGCTTCGAGGCATGGTGGCAATGGTTGCCGTCTTTTTCTTGACATGTAGTAGGAATCTGGGTTACGAAATCCTCTGCATCTGCTAATGCTTCTCTTAGAGTGTCTCTTGTAGACTAGGAAAGTCTCAGGAGTTTATAAAGAGTGATCTAAGCAGGGATGTTGGCTAGCTAAGCCAAAATATCAAAACGGAAGGGAGTTATGGTCCTGCACCGCTTTTCGGAAGAGCTTTAACATATCGAAGCTCTTTCTACTTCTCCACGGAAGGCCTCGTGGACTGCTCGATCACCTCCTTAGCTAGCTATGGGGAGTTTGCTACCGGATCGCCATACTGTTTCAGGTACTGCTTATCGGATCGAGCCTTTGATGTGGGAGGTGTGACCGTGTCAGCAACAAGGCGGACTCCTCGTCTCCTGAACTAGTAATGGAGGCGACATTGATCGTAGTGAAACTGCCCACAAAATGTATCATTTTCAAATTAGAAATTAAAGTGTACGCACTTTGGTTTCCTCGATACTTCCGTTATAGCATAGAGGCTAAACAGGTCGAATCCATAAGGACGAGGGCGATAGAAGCTTAACTGATTGATTCACGCGTGTGTTAATGGTTCTTCTATGTTTCAAAGAATCAAAAGAAAAGAAAACAAAGAATGAAAAGAGAAGAGTACGGTGAAAACAAAGATAGAAACAATGAAGATAAAGTATTTGTGATTTTGATATTATTTCTAAGACAAAGTAAAAATGAAAGAAAACTCATGGCCACTAACTACTAATGGCTCCACCAATATGCTAATTCTTAGTCATAGTTGCCTCACATGTATCCTTGGCCATCACTAGTTCTTGGTTCAAGAGCTTTTCAAAGTATGACCCATAAGATCACTCATCACATCCAAACTTAATAAACAAGTGTAAGCTACACTTAAATCATCAAAACTATACTAGAACAAGTATGGAATAAATTAATATTAGCTTGTTAGAGAGTCAGATGTTAGAGTGTTTGAATCCATCATCATGAGCCATCAATGACTCTTGCAAGAGCAAGGCCAAGTAGAGGCTAATAGATTCATGTGGATTATCAAGTAAGGAGTTAGCAAGTTAGTGGTTGATGCCATGAGAGAAAATTAGCTAAGCATGTAAAAAGTTAGAGAGAAAAAAATAAATGGAGATAAAGAGAGAACTTTTCATAGAGCGTCACCCTCCATTATAAGAACTCTAAATTTCATCCTAAGAATCACTCTCTTCACTTTTACAAGATCTAAAAGAAAGAAAAATACAAAAAAAAGAAAAAGAAAAACTAACCAACACTAAAGAGAAGAAACTACCCTAAAAACCTTCCTCCTCCTTGTTCTACTGAAACCATAGAGCATCTATAGCTAAAGGGGGCCCGAGGGTCAATACGGGGCCACGCGTCGAAACTCAACGCGTGGCTTCTCCTTATTGCGGTGAAAACGCAGCCATGTTTTCGCAACAGTACAGGCGCCGCACGCGCAGCACCGAAGTGTGCAGCTTTCTGCTGCATACCACTTCCTGTACCTACAATCATTTTCTTGATATCTGCTTTCCAATTTGGCAGATATGGCTTCAAAAGTCTTAGGTTATCCCTAGGCTCTAAAAATCCCAAATAAATAAGAGTTTGAGGTTTCTTCTTCATTTCATGTCATGCACCTAAAAACACACAAGAAAGCCATTATTAAAAGAATTTTATTCAGAATAATTGTGAATATGTGGAATGAAATATGCATATTTAGAGGCTAATCACACTCCCACACTTATCTTTTGCTCATCTCGAGCGAAAACAAGAAAAACTAACTAGGAAAATTATTATACCACTTTTGCAGGGGACGTGATTGTATTAAGCGTGTGCAATAAGCTATTAAACTTCTAGGTTTCTCTAGAGGAGGAGTTTTGTCTCCTGAGGGCTTTCAGCGAATTACACCCACAAAATCCATAAAGAAAGAAATCAAATGTTAGTATTTTGAAAACGCATTTTGAAGTAGAGAAAAGTGTTGAAATATTTCTGCGAAAATTTAGGTGATCCAAGGTCATAGGTTAACCAGAAATTATTCTTCCTTAAACTAAATCTAGATGCAAGATTTTTTCATAAATTAAAGGTAAAAATTTGAAATTAAGTTGATTCTTTGATCTTTCATAAAACTCTTAGATAGTATGCACTTTGTGAATAGTGAAGATTTTTGGGATATCAATTTTAACTTTTATGTCATATACGTATATACAATTTTTTCTTCTTCTCTTAGTTTTTATAGGCTTTCTAATTTATTGGGTAATGAGCCTTTAGCCGGTGACTTCCAATAGTTTTAGGGCACTAGATTAGAAAATATCCCTCGGGCTTAAGGACTCGATAAATAAGGCCACAAAACTAAAGGGGATTATTTTATTTTTTGTCCACCATTTTGGCCATAAATAATCATGCTTCCTAAGACATAATTAACCAGCTTTAATAAGTGATTTTTATTTTTTATTTATTTTTTATGACATTTTAAGTGTTTGTTTTAATCCCAAAAATTGTGTAAGAGCGAAGTGCATATATCTAAGGCAAAAAATTCAAGTTCAAATTATCTTTTCAATCTTAGTTCCTTATCGTAAAATTGAAAAAAAAATCTATTATTTTGACTCAGTTTAAGAATTCATAATTTAGGTCTTCCTAATTCCTAAGATAATTTTAACTTTTTTAAAATTATTTCTCTTATTTCAAATAATTTTGTAAAAAGAAAAGAAAAGGGTTTCTATACAAAAGAAAAATCTAATTTTTTTTAAAAAGAAGTGTAAAAGAAAGAAAATTTAAAACAAACTATGTTAGTAAACCCTCCCCACACTTATCTCATGCATTGTCCTCAATACATCATGAATGTGTATGTGCATGAAACAAATAGGGAAGAAAAAATTACCTCAGGGTGGTGGTTCCGATGGTGGTTTGATTGGTCCAAGAAATACGACCCAATCCAAAGATTATGAAATTCGAAGGAACCCACCAGTGACCTCATGAATACAACCCATTAAAAGAATAATTAAGTAAATGGTCTTATTTAAAAATTTATCCCCATCTAATTTTCAATTTTCAAAAAGAATTCTTGAGTCATTTTGTTCAACACTTTTATCCAGCAATGAAGTGTGGTTGTGGAAGATGATTGATTTGGGCTCAAACGGAATAGGAACAAATACCGACTAGAGAATTTGACTTAGATTAAGTCGAGATTTAAAAGTGAGAGTCAAAATTGGCTCAAATATGGGGTCCAAACTAAAGAATTGATCATAAAATATTGGTGATTCGATTTCACGGTGTACTGGTACAGGATTCAAGGTTGACTTCAGAATATGAAAAAAAATCTAGTAAAAATACCAGTGTCATTATTGAATCAAAAAGTGAAATGAAATTACCAACTTGTGGATCAGGATCACATTCATGCTCAAGTTCAATTCCAGGAAATAGATAACTTGCCAAAATATCATTGTGGTTCTCGAAGCATGGAGTTTGATCAAGTTCAAATGGATGTGCTGAAATTGAATCTTGGTTTTCAAAATAACATGATTCTTGGGTCCAATCGATAGAGTTAGGGATATAAGGATTGGTCAAAGGTTGACAAGAAAGACTTTTCTCACTTCCATTGATCAATTCGATCATTATTGAGTCTAACCTACTGATAGGCCGAATAACAGAATTTTGAGTCTGAATCATGTCTTCTATATGCTTTGCAATCGATTCTTCTTGAAAAGGTGAGTATGAAAGTTGGTTTTGAAAATTGTGGTGAAATCATAGTTCATCAGATTTTACGATTGTTGCTCGGACTCACGTAAGGCTTCCATACTCATTTCCAGGATGGATTTTTTTACAATTGGATGTTCTGAAAAAGAGGTACGTGAAGCTTGGTTCTGGGAAAATTGTGAGTATAACATGTTTTGACAATATCACTCAGGCTCACGCAAGAATTTCGTACTCAATTTCAAGACTGATGGTTGTTCATTTTGAATCGGTGAAACTGGAAAATATGAGTATGATTCTTGAAAATTTGGTTGAAATGATGAGTCCAATATGTTTTGAAATTGTTGCTCAGTTTCACGAAAGACTTCCATACTCTTTTCTAACTCAGATTTTTCTTCAATTGGATGCTCTAGAAAAGGAGTATATGAAGTTTGCTGTGGGAAGGATTGTGAATTGAGCATGTTCTAAATTTATTGTTGGGACTCAAACATGGCTTCTATACTCTTTTTCAAATTAGATTTTTCTTCGGTTGGTGGAACAGAAAAAGGAGTATATGAATCAAAATCTAGGAATAAATATTGTGAAAGTTGTGGACAAGGTGGTTGAAAATTTAACTCGGGAGAGGTGAATTCCCATAGACTCTGTGAAAAGTAAAAATTATTTTGTAAAATATGGTCATAAGATTGGAGGTATGGGTCATATTGAGTCAGATAATCTCAATCAGACTTATATGGTTGGTTCATGCTGTACATAACCGAATTGGAGTTATCCGACTCAAATGAGGTCGGGGTGAAAATGGATTCATTTGGTTGGAAACTTTTTGGTTATATTCCATTTTATCACAACAATCACAAAAAGAAAAATAAACAAACAAACAAATAAAATTTTAAAAAATAAGCCTACACTGGGGTTGACATAGACCTAGACGACTCCTAACTGGTTAAATTGTCCACGAGGGCTATATTGCAACAATTTGTCCACAAGTTATCGGTTAGATAGGGGCAAAACCAGTGGAGGGTATCCGTACCTGAGCAACGAGCCTAATTATACCAAACCACTACTCTTCAAGGTTTCACCTCTTAATCCCCAACCTTTGACACCAATTTGACAAGAGTCAAATTCTAAACAACTTTCCCTTAGGTCAATCTCCTAAATGAGTTCGAGATATCCCTAGGGGCCAACGTCTATCAAGTTTTATTTAGGCTTGAGTTATGTGAGTGGGGAGGTGGTTGATGGGCTAAGGGAGGGTAATGACTTTCACATCTTATCTTATGTTAGGTTTTGCCCTTAATTTTTGATTTGTACAAATGTGCAAGATAGATAATAATGAACACACAAAACAAGTAAATCACCCACGTGTTTGTCCAACTATGTGCAATGCAATATGTACACCTCGGTTCAGATCACAACAACAAAAGAACAAAATTCAGTATATTGGAATTGAAATCGACACGTGTCTAAATGCAAATGTCTAAACCGCTTTAAAACATCTAATTACCATATTTTAGTTCTTAAATTATTACAGTGTATAGTTAATATAAACAGAAAACTAGTAGCAGAATACACAAATATATGTAATTAAAGATACCCCCTAAAAAGAAGTGCTTAACAACTCCATGTTTTCTTGAGTAGGGAGAAACAGGGGACTTTGGTCTTCTGCATTTATTAGATTCTGAAAATTATTACCTGTACCTAGAAATAGAGAAAAAAATAAAAATGTGAAATTAAACCGTTCCCATTCCCGGCAGTGACGTCATAATTTGATCGTAGTGACACCGCGAACAAAATGTGTCATTTTAAAATTAGAAATTAAAGTGTGTGCGCTTTGGCTTCCTTGATAGTTTCGTTATAGCATAGAGGATGAACAGATCAAATCCACAAGGATGGAGGCGATAGAAGCTTAACCGGTCGATTCACATGTGTGTTAACGGTTCTTCTATGTTTCAAAGAATCAAAACAAAAGAAAACAAAGAATGAAAAAAGAAGAGTACGATGAAAACAAAGATAGAAATATTGAAGAGAAAGTATTTGTGATTTTTGATATTATTTCTAAAATAAAGTAAAAATGAAAGAAAACTGATGGCTACTACTACTAATGGTTCCACCACTATGCTAACCTCTTAGTGATAGTTGCCTCACATGTATTCTTGGTCATCACTAGTCCTTGGTCAAGAGTTTTTCAAAGCATGACCCATAAGATCACTCATCACATCCAAACTCAAATAAACAAGTGCAAGCTATACTTAACCATTAAAACTACACTAGAGCAAGCATGGAATAATGTAATGTTAGCTTGTTAGAGAGTTAGATGTTAGAGTGAGAATCCATCATCATGAGCCATCAATGGCCCTTGCAAGAGCAAGTGCATGTAGAGGCTAATAGATCCATGTGGATTATCAAGTAAGGAGTTAGCAAGTTAGTTAGTAGTTAGATGCCATGAGAGAAAATTAGCTAAGCACGTAAAAGTTTAGAGAGAAGAAAACAAATAGAGATAAAGAGAAAACCTTTCATAAAGTATCACCCTTTATTACGAAAACTTTAACTTTCATCCTAAGAATCACTCTCTTCACTTTTTCAAGATCTAAGAGAGAAAAAATACAAAAGAAAAGAAGAAGAAAAACTAACCTATACTAAAGAGAAAAAACTACCCTAAAAACTTCCTCCTCCCTGTTCTGCTGAATCCAGGGAGTATTTATAGCCAAAAGGGGGCTTGGGGGGTCAAAACGGGGCCACGCGTCGAAACTCAACAGATGGCTCCTCCGTATTGCAGCGGAAACGCGACAAAAGCCATGTTTTCGTGACAGTACGGGCGCCGCGCACGCAGTGATGAGGTATGCATCTTTCTGCTGCACACCACTTCCTGTACCTGCAGTCGATTTCTTGATATATGCTTCCAGATTTAGCAGATAAGATTTCAAAAGTCTTGATCTACTCCTAGGCTCTAAAAATCTCCAATTAAACAAGAATTTGGGGCTTCTTTTCATTTCATGTCATGGACCTAGAAATACACAAGAAAGTCATTATTAACAGAATTTTATTCAGAATAATTGTGAAGATGTGGTATGAAATATGCGTATTCAGAGACTAAGCAGACATCTTCCTTAGTTTCTCTTATAGAGATACTCACCACATTGCTGGAGGATGATTTTGCCTTGCCTCTGAACTTCCTGATCGTGACAGTTGTCCACTGCTAGTTTTCGACAATGTCAGAATTGACCCACATTGTCTCTCCTTGAGGAGTAGAGATAGGGATATGTCCTTTCTCCCTCTGGTTGTGAGGATCAGCATTGTTAAATCTTCGTCCAACGATCAGAGCCTGAGGGACATCTTTAAAGGTGTAGCAGTTTTTGGTAGGGTGTCCCAGCATCTTGTGATATAAACAGTAGTTGGGATCTTCAGTCTTCTCAACTTCTTCAGGGCGTCAGATCTCTGAAAGTTTAAGTCTGTTACTCTTTTGGAGTAACTTGAATAAAGAGACCATGCGCTCATTTTTGAAGGAGTACAATTTGTTTCCACGTGGTAGCCCGGAAGCCATTCGTCCTCTGACTGACTGGTTCTTTAAAGGTGATTTGAGTTCCATATCCCTTCTTCTTTGAGAAGACAACTCTAGTGCGTGTCGCATTGACTTGTCGGGTCTAGGCTTGCTGTCTTTTTCTTCAGCCCTGACCCATGCGATGATTTCTTCTCCCTGTTCGTGTTATAGCACCAATTGCTTCCAAGTGCTACATTCCGCCACTCCCATTTGAGCGAGTAGGAATGTTTGCAAATTGTGACGGCACGTCTCGACTAGTGTGGACTAAGTCATACCGCTAGGATAATGGAGTGTCATGCTTCAAAATCTCTCGATGAAAGTTTTAATAGACTCTTCTTTCTTCTGCTTGACTGCAAGAAAAGTTGGCACTGAAATTTCTGAATCGTCCTCAAAGAAACGAGCCAGAAATAACTTTTCGAGGTCGACTTATATTTTAATTGAGCCAGCAGGAAGTTTCATGAACCATTCAAAGGTGACTCCCTTAAGAGTGCCAATGAATAAACGAGCCAAGATGGCATCGTTTGATACTACATTCCTAGTTTGGGATTTGAAGTAGTATATGTGTTGGTCGGTGACCCTTTACCGTTGAAAGTATGAAGGGTCGGTGCCTTAAATTTGGGAGGGTAGGGAGCCGTATCCCACTCTGCTGAATAGAGCCAGTCTATCCCCACTTCTTGGAGTCCGTCTTGGTTGGTGAGGGCCTCAAGGCGTTGCTCTAATTTGCACATCCTTTTGGAATGAGTGCTCCCGTTCTCTGAGTTATCCTCCTCTTCAGATGAAGATTTGGGTGGCTCAGAGTCGGAATGCTCTTCATTCTCAGTCTTTGTAGAGGATGAGCTCTCCCCTTCCTTCCGTTTGCCCTTGGACTTCTTGGAAGCAGTCTTGGCTTTCGGCTTCTTTTTATCCTTTTGAAGCTACGATACCATCTGCTTAAGAATGTCGATAGAATCTTGTTGGGCTCAAATAATATCAAATTGCTCCTGTTGGAGTCGGGCCTGCTCTTCGAATCACTTGGCCATCTCTTCGGGAGTTCCCGCCATGTAAGCAAAGGTGGTTGTCCTTGAACTGAAATTCGAAGACTGCGATTCGATGATGGCAAAATGCTCATCATTCACCTTAATTCTCCTAGCTAACAGATCATAATCGACTGGGGTGATCATTCCCGTGCGGGTCTGAGTGTATCGATAGACCCCTTCAGGTTCGATAAGGACATCTTTCAAATCTGGAGATCGATCAGCATCTGACTCCTCTGAGCTAACAGTCGGTTGCTTCCCCTTGGACTTACTTGATGTGGAACTCGGCCCTATCATGTTTGCAGTCACTTCTAGGTACTCGATGTTGGAGAATGATTTCTTCTTCTGGGATCATTGTCTTTTGGTTGAATTCGAAGCTACTGACAACCGGCTAAAAATCGAAGGTTTATTTGTCTGAAAGCCGCGATGATAATTATAGAGCACTGCCAAAATTAGTTGCTTGTAGTTGCATTGAGGGGCGATCTGATGGACTCTCCTCTTCCTTATCAGGTAGTCCCTCAAGTCCGTTGAGTGGACGTCTGAGGAACTAGCCTCGAACCCCTGGGGTGAGGGCTTTTTGGCTAAACGAGGGTCTCGCATTTTTTTTGTTGAAACACGGACCTCGCGTTGAGTTAAAATGCGACCATCGCATTTAAAGTCAAAAATGCTGGCCTCGCGTTGTTGAAGAATGCAGGCCTCACATTTTGAAACCGTCAAAATGTGGGTCTCGCGTTGGGCGCGGACTTCGTATCGTTGAAGAACGCGAGAATCGTGGCTAGGATTGAAACACGATCTTCGCCTCGCTTAAGATAAATTCGGGTATCAACCTCGCATTCTGAATATGCAGAATAGATTATCTCTGTAAAATATTCAATCTGTCATCGACGTGCGCGGTGCCTTCGTCGATGTTCATATTCCGGTTAAGCCGCATAGGTTGATGTGAATCTCAACCTGAAATTGCAGAATTTGGAGAGGAGGACAGTGAAATTGGTCTTCACCGTCTCTTTGATCGTGCGCCACCGCTTTTGTCCTGCGGGTCTCTTGAGAGACGTTGACGCGGGCAACATGGGCTGCACGAGAAATTTTCAGAGAAGTGGCGCCCTTTGCATTGTGAGCAGTGGTGTGGGCCACTTCAGGAGTAATCTCCGAAGAGATTTGAGAGCGAGTCTCAAAAGAGACTTTACGGTATTATCGCATTGCCTTGGGGCTGGTGGAGCTTGATGAAAGGAACTCCTCAAAATTTTCTTGGTTGAATTCAATGACGAGGGACTCTATCGTCCTTCCGAGGAGCCGAACATCAGCTTGCACCACAGCATTCTCGTCAGTAGAGGAGGAAGTCCCCAGTGGAGTCGCCATCTTTTGTTTGGTTGAAAAAATCGTTCTTGAGTCGGTGTAAGATTTCTTTGAGTGGCTGAAAAATTACAACTGAACGATTCTAATTACAAAAGAGGGAAGAAGACTCAGTTCTCTCTTTTGTTTAAAGCTGGGTTCTTTGAGTGGCAATGGAGAGTGATTCTTATTCTTCATTGACTGGCTAACTATTTAGCTTCTCTTCAGGATGCTCTCGAAAACTAATCAGAGAGGAACTCTGTTTTTAACACGCGAAATGTTTAGAGTCCACTGATTACTCTGTTTCTCCTTTTCTCTAAAGGTTCTCTCTTTAGATTCAAAAAGAGTCCCCCTTCTCTTCATAGCTACTCATGCTATTTATAGAGGGTCATGGGGGTATTATCGTCCCCTAAAATCCATCCATAATGGGGATTAACTCCCCAATATGTGGGGAGTTAATTGACCTTGTAAAAGGGTCTGTTATAACAGAAATGCGGGTCTCACGCTGGACGCAGACCTCGCATTGCTTGTTGTAGATGCGGGCGTCTTAGAATGCCAAGTTACTCAGACTCGCGTTTGACATGAGACGTGAGGTTTCTCAGACCCGCGTCTGAAGTGGAGCGCCAGGTTGCTCATACCTGCGCTTGACCTGGAACACGAAGTTACTCAGACTCGCATTAGATAGGACATGGCGTTACTCAGACTCGCGTTGAATGCAGGCTTACTCAGGCCTGCGTCTAAAGTCTCCGTGCTTCTTGGGACGCTTGGTCCGCATTTCAATTCAAAACGCGACCTTCGTGTTGAAGTGAGGTTCGCGTCTAATGACTTGTCCTTGGTGACTTTTGGACAGCCTATAGTGACCTGGGCATATTATTTATTGATATTCGTTAGTTGGAAATAAGTGCCACATGGAGCCACCTCTAGTATCCACAGGGGCCACCCTAGAGTCTCACGTCTCTTGTTTCATATTATCTTGTTCAGTGATACAAAGATTGCTCATGTCATGTTATTCTGTTACATGTTACATGCACTGTTATTATTTCTAATTCATTATAATATTTAATAAATACGACATGGTGTTGGGGGAGACTTGACGGTTGACTAGGTCTTATCAGGTGGATATCATGGATCCGTATTTATCCCACTGCACGGTGGTAGTCTGGCTACCGACTGTATACAGCTCATTGAGCTTCCTATTTTTCGTTTCCTGCTCCCTCTTAGGGGAGGGCTCTGGTCTCAGCAGCCAGAGGTCCGTTTAAGGCCATGATCTCGGATATGCACGGGATACACCCACACGATGAGAACTCCTTGACCATTGAGTTTCCAATTAACATAATAAAAATAATATAAATAATGATGATGACATGAATGCTTGTAATTTGGTCACTCTTTCGTTCAGATAATGGTATCTGTATGCCATGTTCAGATGGGTTTGGCTAGAGTACGGGCTCCAGTATGAACTGCCAGTGGTATGGGATACTGAAAGAGATTGATTAAAATAGTATGTGATACTAGTTATTATTATTGTATAATAATATGTTGCTTTTCACATGCATGATATCCTTTTTGTGTATATTGTATTGATCTTCCTGATTTTCTTATTTACAAGCATGTCACTATGCATATTCATTTCATATATTCTCGTAGACACACTATTCCTGTATAATCACAAACACTATAATATGATTACTTCTATTTATTTCATGTATAGATGTTCATATTTATCATCACTATACTGTCATGTTACTATTACTATTAGTGTAAATAGTAAATCTAAAATAATTAAGACTTGATACGTGTTTATGATACAAATTGATTCCATTAAGTATAATTAAAAGATCTGTATCTTATTTTATATTACATATTAAAAATCTGTTAATTGTTATAAAATAATATAATGTTAATCGATGTGAATATATATAACTCTTCCTGATTAACTTCATTCTTGCTTTAATCATATATTGTATATTATTGTAGAGGTAACATTATTATAACACGTTTGATAGTAATAATGTCATAGTGCTGATATAATAATTATATATACTGATTGTTAGTGTAACAAAAATATATCACTATTATTTAATAATGTATTATATGTTATCATGATTGTAATATTATTATAGCATAATATTACTCCTTCCTTCATTTTACCATTCATTGGGTCGCTTTCTGACGATCTTGAGTTTGCATGTTCAGGTTGGAGATTCGAGATATCGTAACACCTTATATTTCAGAGGATATTAATAGGAGACTCGTCACCTATAATATTCATAGGCATCTTTATTATTCTGACATTATTTTCTTATTAGTTCTTATTTCTATCTCTATCACGATCACTGACCCTCTTTTACAGATATTCTTGTGCTTATGTTAGCTGAAGTTATATCATGTATATTGTATTTATTCCCTGCACTAAGGCTTAACATGTATACGTGAGGTATTCCTCGCATATATGCGTCACCGACTCTCGTCGCGTCCCCGCTATTGTATATTTTGGGAAGCGAGACATGACAGGTTTTTATTGATATCAGAGCCTAGGTTTGCACCAAATGTGAGTAACCACCTATATCAAAAGTCGGGCTCTTACCAACAATACAACCAGATTCAGATTAGAACTAATCTGTATCTTGAATTGGAATTCCAGCTATGAGTACAAGGATACAGTTTCTTTGAAAATCTGTTCCTTGACTCCTAATATTCCCAAATTTTAGTGGTCATTCCGAGTATTCTGATTTCTAACTTTTCCTTCATTATTTTTATTTTATTCCTATGATTTTTATTCCCGACCCTAGTCACCCAATCCGGAGTTCGACTATAGATATCAGAGTGGCATATCAGAAGCATGGTAGGCCTGTATTAAAATTTTGAGGACGAATTTTTTTGTAAGGTAGGTAGAAGTGTAACCCCGACCCTAGATGTACGTGTCGCGGTATCAGTACTTGATACAGCGTATATATTTGATTTGCCTTTTCGGTAGTGAAACTGAACCGTTGTTAGCTCCAGATATTATTTCTCAGTATTTTGAATTTTTCTAAATTTTCTAGAATTTTTCAGGATTACTTTAGATAATCTCCGAATTTAGTGTCCACTAATGGTGCTAATTGACTCCAAGATTTTTAATTAACGAATGAGGTTGAATTTCACTATTTTTGATTTAACAACATTGCTCAACATAATATTTAATATTTTATGGAATTTTTGGAATTTATCTGAATTAATCAAAAATTAACCAATAAAATATATATAATATTCTTTTCTCTTTCTTTTTCCTTTTCTTCTCCCTTCTTCCCCCGCCGACTTCATTCCACCGCCTCAACCGAACCGCCTTCTCTCTCTCCCTCAGCATCACTCTCTCTTTCACTCTCTAACTCTCACTCTCTCTTCAGCTCTCTCACTCACCTACTCTCTCTACTTCTCTCTTTACTCTCCACCTGCATCCCACCGACCATCGTGCCCCTCCCTGAACCGTCGTCTCCACGGCCATCCCTCTCACTCCATTTTCCTTTTCTTTTCTTCTTCTCTTCCTTTGTCACTCTCCTTCTCTTTCTTTCTCACTCTCCTTCTCTTTCCCTCTCGTTTCTCTCTCTCCATCTCCGACGACAGACCAGCCAGCCGTCGTCGGCCCCGTCACGCCGTCCTGCCTAATCAGTTACTGATATTGCATATTCATTGTCATATTCTCATATTTTATCTTAATAAACCTGCTATTTATTCATATTCATTGTTAAATTTGTGCATTCCTTTACTAAAGGAGATGGAAATGAATGAGCCCAAAAGCCCAATTAAATTCTGATTTAAATGGGTTTAAATTAAAATCATGAATTGTGACAAATATTTAGGAGATTGGTTAAAGATCAGAGCAAATCAGAAGATCACACAAAATAAAAACCAGTTAAAATTTAGATTTCTATGAATCCATTTTGGTTAACTAAAGATCCACGAAGTTATCGTCAATTCTAGAGACCAACTGAAAAATCAGTTGGATAAAAGGAGACGACAAGTGATCTTGAAGCCACGCTCCCTGGATTTGGCCCCACTGGCTACATCCAGGCCGCGGAACCGCGGTTATAGCCTCGTTTCCATGGCTTTGCTAGGGAGTTAGGGGAAGCGTTTGCTTCCCTATCTTCTTTCGCACTCCCCTCTTCCATTTTGCCTATAAAGCTTGAATATCTGAAGACAAAAGGGCACGACTGAGCAGAGAAAGATTTTAAGCTAGTTTTGTTCTAGTTTAGTTTAGGATTTTTTTTGTTTTTCTTTTAATGTAATTTTTCAACTTTATTTATGTAACTTAGAGGAGAGAAAAGTTTTCATGAGAGAATGAGAGTGAAGACTGTATTGAGAGTGACACCAGTGTAAGTGTTCTTCTTTTCTTTCATTGTTACTTGATTTAATCAAAAGTTACATTTTTGTTCTTTATTTTTGATTTTCCTCTACTTCCTCTGAGGTGCTTGTAAATCCAAATGACTCTGATAGCGTCAAATTTGCCTTGCTTTTACAAGTGTTATTGATGGCTTATGGTGATGGATATCTATTTTTATATTAGTTTAGCTTGCACCTTAATTTCTTAGTTTAGAATGAAAATGAGGAAGATCCTATATGGTATACTTTGATCGCCTTCTAACTAAGGTAAATCGTTGCAACGGATTCAATGTAAGTAACTGTCGAAGAGGTAAGTGAACTTTTGTTGTTCTTTATTTTAATTTCTTAGTTTAGAATCTCACTTGAAAAATAACTCTTCTTTACTATTTTGATTCTTTCTTTAATTTAGTTTTTCCTTTCTTTTACAACAACCCCAATACAATCTTCTTCTTTCGCATTCTTCTCTTCTAACTTAACTTTTTTCTTTTCTTTCAAAAACAAAGAATAACTTTTAACCAGTTTCTATAAACTTGAAAAGAACTTATCAACATGGTTCATCACAGTCCCTCCTTATAGATCACGACCCACATAGCCACTTGCTATAGTAGTAGCATTGAGAATCTTGCAATTTAGTTTTAAACTTCTATATTTTTTGTGCACAGGTTTATCTCAATCACTGCTGCGCGACCATGCAGGGTCGTCGCCTTCCAGCTACTCCCCTCTCTCTTTTCCCTCTGTTCTCTCTCTCTCTCTCTCACGTTCTCTCTCTTCCCCTATTGGATCCAACCCAATAACCCAAATCACTTAAGTCTAATAGTCTGGGTTATAGGATCTGAACCCAACCTGTTAGCAACCCAAGCCCGCTCCAAAACTTAATAAAGGTAAAATTTCATAAAATCCCTTGTTAATTAAAATATATTTTATTTTAAACCCTATAAATTACATAATAACCCATTTTTATAGTTTTTAGTGCTCGGACGATATCTTGATCATCCGAAATCTGATTTGGTCGATTCTTGAGCCGTTGTGATTATAGAAAAGAGAGCTACAATCCTGTAATAACTATGTGAGTGTTTATATTTTATAAATTATATTTTATCATGTTGAGTGAAATTAATTGATTGCTTTATTTAATAAAATGTGATTATGGGTAAATCACTGTAAATATTATTTAATAGATTATAATTACTGGTAAATCACTTTTATTAGAATATGCATGATTGCTCATTAAATATATTCAATAAAATAATGTTTCTGAATTTAATGTAAAATATAGGTGATTATTTAAATATCGAGTAGATATTTGATGATGTATTAAAGAAATTTCAGATTAATAAGTTATTAATTTTAATAAATAAATTAATAAATAAATTGATAATTTACAATATGATTGTGAAGAGTTTGAAAATAGATAATTATAAATAATTACTTTATGATATCGATCATGTTAATAATTGTGAAATCATTATAACAAATTTAAATATATTGACACATGATTGGGTTAATGATGCCGCTCTAATATTGTCATTATTACCTCACTCATTACAGTAAATACTATTATATAGGACACTATTATTTCATATTTATGTATCATTGTTAAATGCATATTACTATATGTTATTACTGCGGACACTGTTATTCCATGTACTTAAAACACCGTTACGTGAATACTCTATTACACTAAATATTGTTATTACATGTACATGTCTCATCATGACACAGATATACTATTACACTAGACACTATACTTTCATGTACCAATATTACAATATTTCACAGATACTCTATTATACTGGACACTATAGTTTCATGTTCTTGTGTTACTAGTACGCAAACACATTTGAGTATATGACATGCCTGTTTCTTATATCGTTAATACTGATATGACCTTCCTGTTATATGGATTCACATGTATACATACTCTAATTATTCATGTATTTCTGTTACATGCATTATAATTACTTGGATATTCTTGCATAACCGTTACATGCATATTTCCTGAATACAGTACATGATCATTTCCTGTATTACTGTATTGATATGAAACTCTTGTTACCTAGACATATTGTTTATTGATATTCGATATGTGAAACTAAATGCCACATGGAAGTCACCTCTAGTATCCACAGGGGCCACCTCTATAGTCCCAAACCTCTTGTTTCTTGTTATCCTGTTCAGTAGTATAAGGATTGCTCATGTGTTGTTATCCTGTTACATGTTATATGCACTTTTATTATTTCTGATTCATTGTAATATTTAATAAATACAACACGGGGTTGGGAGAGATTTCACGATTGACTAGATTTTATCGGTTGGATATCATGGATCTATATTTATCCCACTGCGGGGGATGGTAGTGCTGGCTTCCGACTGTATACAACTAATTAAGCTTCTCGTTTCCCGTTTCCTGCTCCCCTCTTCGCGGAGGGCTCTGGTCTCAGCAGCCAGAGGTTCATTTAAGGTCGTGATCCTGAGTATGCACATGATATACCCACCCGATTAGAGCTCCTTGACCATTAAGTTTTCAATTAACATAATAAAACATTATAAACAGTGATGATGACAGGAACACTAATTTTTGGTTACCCTCTTACTCAGATAATGGTACCCGTATACCATGCTGGAGTATGAGCTCCGGTATGAACTGCCAGTGGTATGAGACACTAGAAGAGTAAAATAGTAAGTGATACTGATTGTTATTATTGTATAATAATATGTTGCTTTTTACCTACATGATATCCTGCCTGTGTATATTGTATTAATCTTCTTGATTTTTTTATTTACTATCATGTCACATGCACGTTCATTTCATGTATTCTTTGTAGACACACCGATCATGTATAACCACAAACACTATAACGTAATTACTTCTATATATTTCATGTGTAGATGTTCATATGTATCATCATTAGACTATCATGTTACTAGTACTATTAGTATAAATAGTAAATATAAAATAATTAAGACTTGATACGTGTTAATGATACAAACTGATTTCATTAAGTATAATTGAAAGATCTGTATCTTATTTTATATTACATATTAAAACCTGTTAATTGTTATAAAATAATACAATATTTTCGATATGTATGTATATATGTGTATATATATATATATATATATATATATATATATATATATATATAACTCTTCCTGATTGACTTTGTTCTTTCTTTCACATATTGTATATTATTGTAGAGGTAACATTATTGTAACATACTTAATAATAATAATATCATAGTGTTGATATAATAATTATATATATATTGATTGTTAGTATAACTATAATCTATCACTGCTATTTAATAATGTATTATATGTTATCGTGATTGTAATATTATTATAGCATAATATTACTCCTTCCTTCATTTTACCACTCACTAGGTCGCTTTCTGACGAGGCTGGGTTTGCATGCCCAGGTTAGAGATCTGAGATATTGTAGCACCTGATATATCATGAGATATTAATAGGGGACTCGTCACCTATACTAATCATAAGTATCTTTATTATTCTGACTTTATTTTCTTATTAGTTCTTGTTTCTATCTCTATCATGATCGCTGACCCTCTTTTGCAGGTATTCTTGTACTTGTGTTAGCTAAAATTATATCATGTATATTGTGTTTATTTTCTATACTGAGATTTAGATTGTACACATTAGGTAATTTCTCGCGTATGTACGTTGCCGACTCTCATCGTGTCATTGCTATTGTATATTTTAAAAAGCGGAACGTGGCACTGTAAAAGATTTAGAAACATGACATTTTTGTGAGGACTGTAACCATGGTCGCAATCATCAGAAATAGGGTATTTTTATTAGAACTGTGGTTATGGTTGCAGTCCTCAGATAGAGTACCAACAGTCCACAATTTCAAACCAGTCCGCTTTTTTCGAAGCGATTATTGCAGAACATTTGTGTCTTTCGCTGCCAAGGAGCGCTTCTGCTCTTGATATGTAAGCGCACTGGTTGATTTAAAAAAGAGGTGGCTAAAGAGAATAAAATTATAAAGTTCATTTTTTCTTAATTACGATTTACCATAGGTGTAGCGACCTCCATTTTATTATTTATTTTAAATATTTAATATTTTTAATATTATTTATTATTTTTATTATTTAATATGTTTAAATCACCAAACCATTAGTTTTGTGATCAACTTTTTCACTTACGACTTACACATTACCAACTAAGTATCGTAAAACAAAATATATTTTTCTACTTACAATTTCACATTATCAAGCAAACACTGTAAAACTTACTTGCATAAGACTCACTTACAACTGTAAAAGAGTTTACAACTTAAGACCTATGACTTATGACCACTTACAGCAGCCAAACAGGCCTTTTGTTTATGTTTTTGGGGTAGGAGGTAACAGATTAATAGCTCCCTGTTATGATAGTCAAAGAAATTGGCTATCTAACAAAAATATTTAACCATCCTCTGCCCATTAACTGCCATAATAAATGTGGTTACAATTGACTGCATAGTAACCCAAAGCTTATTTATAAATAGGCCCTTCCTGATTTATTTCAATATACATTTCAGAAATTAATAAGAATTTCTCCTTCTACTCTCTCTAGAATTCACTGTCTTAGTGTTATAGTTTCTCAGATTTTACAACACGTTATCAGTAAGAATGCTCTAGTTCTGTCACCAACCTCTACCTCCATAAGTTCAGGGAAACATTTTTATCACAAGCCTCTACCTCCACTAGCTCAAAATAAAAGTCTTGTCACAAGCCTCTACCTCTATTAGCTCAAGGAAAGTCATCCCGTCATCGGTCTCAGCTTCTATCTCTACTATCTCAAGATAAAAATGGCAAGTTATTTTATTATAATACTCGTATAACATCACTACTATATATGAAATGAGGCTCTATCACATATTTATAGTAATGTCATATGATTACGAAAAATTAGATTATTATACTCATTATATACATATACATCACTACTATATATGAAAGGAGGCTCTGTCACCTATTTATAGTAAAGTGATGTGATTATGACAAACTAATAATATTTCTTGTTATTATCTTTACTAACATCTCAATTGATGCTTGAGTGGAATAAACCCCAAGGTACCAAATTATATAATTTATTGCTCTGCTATTTATATCTGTATAAACATTCACTGAAAGGTTTACCAAGTAGCATGGTGTGTCAATATTTATTTTAGTATTTATTGTTTCATTGATTATGTCCGCATTAACCCCACTGATTAGTACTCAATATTGCATATTTTACATCATAACTCCCATGCATAATACAAATAAATAAGTGATTTTTAATCCTCTTCTCTACTTATTTGCAGGTACACAATTAATGGAGAGATATTCAAATAATCACTTAATTACCACTAATTAAGGTGATTAATTAAAAGATTAAAGATAAAGCCAAATCAAATCCAGATCTAGAGAGATCCGCGCAACAAACTCAGAATCCAAGTGGTCCACGTGGATAACCACCTCGTAACTGATCTCCACCAGAAAGATCCGATCCAACGGTTACAAAAACGCGGCAATCCCGCGGCAATCCGCGGCAATCTTGGGGCCGTTGGGCCCCGGATTTTGTGGCAACAAACATCTCTCTGGAAGCTTCTCCAATCTGCTATAAATACTGCATCATCACCTGCGAGCTGGGACTGATCAGAGAAGAGAGAGGGTTTAGTTCTAGGTTTTGTATTTTGATAGTTTTTGTTTAGGGTTTTTAGCTCTCTATGATCTTCTTCTCCCTAGATTTCATTGCAAGAGAGATTTGTATGAGAGAGAGAGCTTGTATCAACAAGGAGTGACAACTTGGAGCTATACAAGGATTGATCCATTCTCTACATATCTACTTGAGCTTGATTCTAGTTTGTCTTCTTCACTTGCTTTTATTTTGCTTTGTTACTTGCTTTGTTAATTTCTAGCAATTCAATCATGCTTTGTTTTGTTTTTGTAATGTCTAGTAGCTAATTTCTTGTTCCATGTACTAGCTAACCACTACTCTTGCTACTACTAACTCATGGGTGATTGCTTTACTTAATCTTGCAAATTGTATGTTCTTCTCTTCTCCGATGGGTTTCTTTTCATTTCTTGGCAAGAATCTTGTTGTAACTCTTCATATGATTCATGTGTGCCTCATGTAGAGCCTAGTCTTTGAACTAGTGCCTTGATGGAACATGGAGATGGAAGCACCAATATGCTAATTAGATGTACACTTCTTTATGTCGGATCTTGAATGTTGTATGTTCTACATAAGCATCCCTTGAGTGTATCTCTTGTGATTCTATTAGTGAAAGTCTATCTTGTAGGCCGATGACCATCTATGGAGGCTACAAGACAAGTCCAAGAATGAATCCCCATCATCATAGTGAGAAAGTAATTAGATCACATGCAAGACATATCCATGCCAATGAATTAACATGAGGCACGCATCACTATCACGGAGTTTAGTGAGTTTAGCAAGGTAGCAAGGTTAGCTAGTCATGGATTTCTTGCATTCCAAGTTTTCTTGATTTTGATTTCTTTTTAGTTGTTAATCACAATCCAACCTCAATCTTGATTTTCTCCAAATTTCCACCATGAACATATCCACCAATTCTTTTCTTTGTTTTTCTTTTAATTCTTTATTCTTTTAAACATAGAAGAAGTCTAGTTTGATTTTCTCACGTGTATCGTAACGTTTCTACACTAGCTCTCCTTGTGGTTCGACTCGGTATAGCCTTGTGCTATAGCGGAGACAAGAAAGGGTACATCAATCACATTTACTACATAATTAGTACGCCCTTTCCTGTCTTAAATCAATTTTTGGCGCCGTTGCCGGGGAGAGCGACGGTATTATTTTTAAAAGTGAGAAACTAAACTATATTTCTTCTCTGTTGCAGGTTACAGGAGAAGAAAACAGGAAAATATCAATTGCAGAATACATATAAGTGGCTCTGGTCTTCTGCTCTCAAAAGCAGAAGCCAGAAGTCCTCTGAACGGCCGCGGACCCGCGGCCCTGGCCGTGGAAACGCGGCAGTTTGGAGTTCATTACTGACCTAATTTTTGCAGGGGCTTCTGCTCTGCAAGAAACTGCTGCCTATATACTTCATTTCCTGTATACTTCTCTGTATTCCTGCTTAATTAATTCAACAGTAAAAATTGGTTGATAATTGCTAAAAATTGTTTAGACACTCGCATTTTAGGCACGTGTCTTTCAATTCTTTACTTTTACTGTTGAAGAGTGCGTGGGACAAAGTACGTGTTTGCATTGCATATTAGACTAGGACAAACTCTTGCTTGATTTTCTTGCTTTGAGTGAATCTTGGTTATTTTTATCGTACACTTGCACAATCAATTCTAAGGGCAATTCCTGTAAATAAGATAAGGTGGGGGAGGTCATTACCCTTTCCTTAGCCCGGAAATCATTTTCCCCACGTACTCACAATCCTAAGCTTGTAAGTAAAATTTGATAGACGTTGGCCCTAGGGACATCCGGACTCACTTAGGAGATTATCCTAAGGGGGAAAAGTGTTGGAAATTGACTTCTGTAAAATCGGTGTCTAGGAAAGGGGTTGAGGGCCGAAAGCCCGAAGGTTGTTGGTTACTTAATTAAGGAACGTCTCCGGACGGAAAACCTCCCACCAACTTTACCCTTCCCTGGCTGATTTGCTTATAGTCAGAGTCTACACTAAACCTCCTGTGGACAGTCTATTTAGGAGTCATCTAGGGTCAGAAACCTAGAAGCTTGGATTGATTTTTTCTTTTATTTGTTTGTTATTTTTCTTTTTCGCTGGTGTGATCGGTGCACGTTGTTTGTGATTGTATATACGATAGTGGTTTTGTGATCCTAATTCATTCTACACTTGCACTTCCACAACCACTTCATCATGACCAACAACGTCTCACTTCAGGATCGATTTTATCCGATTCGCACCTCCATTCCTTCATGCATTCTTCTCCCCGAGCCTAATGGAAACAATTTTGAGCTGAAACCACAATTCATTAGTACACTTCCCCACTTCCATGGTCTAGAGTCTGAGGACGCATACCTCTTTATTCGTGAGTTTGAAGAGGTATGCCAAATGATGAGAATATCCCAACTTTCTGAGGATGCTGTTAGGTTACGGTTCATACCGTTTGCACTTAAAGATTTAGCTAAGAAATGGCTTTATAGTCTTCCTGTCAGTTCCATATCTTCATGGGATGATTTTGTTAAGGTCTTTCTTAGGAAATTCTATTCTATCCACAAAACAGCCCTCATGAGAAAAAACATAATGCAATTCAAGCAAAAACAAAATGAACCTTTCTGGAAATATCTTGAGCGTTTCAAAGACCTCCTTGCCCTATGTCCCCATCACGGCATAGAGAAATGGCGGCTATGCCAGATTATCTATGATGGATTAGATTACCAAACGAAAACACTTTTAGAATCCATGTGCCAAGGGGAATTTCTGAAGAAAGATGAACATCAGGGGTGGGATCTCTTTGAAACCCTAGCTGAGAAAACCATTCAGTGGGAGTCATGCCCTGATAAACCGACTCCCACCACTTCCAGAACTGGTACACAATCCAAAGAATCCTCTCTAGCTTCAGAAATCAAGATCACACAATTAATGAAGAGGATAGAACTGCTTGAGTCAAAAGGGAATTCTGTGGTCAACCAGGTCAACCCATTGCCTTTGATTAGACCAGGTTGCACCAAATGTCAAGACCTTAGCCATGTTGTTGAGGAGTGTCCATTGTATCAGCCCCCATTTCAGGAGAACATGAATGCAACTTTTACCAGACCTCCATACTCCAGCACTTACAAGTCAGGATGGCAGAACCATCCAAATTTTCCATGGAGTCAGTCTGGTACTGAGCATCATATGTCACCACTTCCATATCCAAACAATGCTCAGTTTCATTCATCCAGTTTTGATCAAAATTCACTGTATGTTCATCCATCTCAAAGTCCACCACAGTCTTATCAGTCTTATCATATGCCACCACCATTCTACCAATCACAGTTCCAATCTCCATATCCTCAACATCCACCCCAAAATAATTCTGAAATATCTGAGTTGAAAAAAATGCTAGAAACCTTTACAAAGAACCAGGAGCAGGAGTTGAATAAAATAAAGGTCCAAATTGGTCAATTGGCTGAGAATCAAAGACATTTGTTCCCAAGCCAGCCATTGCTAAATCCCAAAGTTGAAAATTCAGGACCCAGTCAATGTCATGCCATTCATACCCTGAGATCTGGTAAACAAGTTGACAATAAGGTTTCTAGTCCACAATCTCATCCAATACCAAAGCAAACTCCTCATGTCCCAATGTCACCAACTTTTGACAAACCATCCTCTAGTTCAGAGCCATCCACTTCCAAGGCCAAGGGTGAAGAAAAGGTAGATGAGCATACATACAAGCCTATAGTTCCATATCCAAATAGGCTGAGAAATAATAAGTCAAATGCTCACATGGAGAAAATAAAAGAAACATTCAATAAGGTCCAAATCAATGTCCCTCTTCTTGATGCCATTCAACAAGTGCCATCATATGCCAAATTTTTGAAGGAAATGTGCACCAAGAAGAGGAAGACCCAAGTCCCTAAAAAAGTCTTCCTTGCATCATCCATTAATGAGTTGCTCACTGGTCCAATTCCTGTTAAGTATAAAGACCCAGGGAGCCCCACCATTTCATGCATCATAGGACAGACTACAATAAATAGGGCACTTCTTGATTTGGGGGCCAGCATTAATCTCCTGCCTTTCTCTGTGTACCAACAATTAGGGTTAGGTGATCTTCTCCCGACCCAAATGACCATTCAATTGGCTGACCGCTCTGTTACTAAACCCAAGGGGGTAATTCAAGATGTCCTTGTCAAAGTTGGAGAATTCTTTTATCCTGTTGACTTTGTTGTCCTTGAAACAAAACCAGTATCAAATTCCAATCAAAGGGCACAAATTCCTGTCATTCTGGGTCGACCATTCCTGGCTACTGCAAATGCAATCATTAATTGCCGGAATGGATCAATGAGGTTGACTTTTGGTAACATGACACATGAACACAATGTCTTCCACACACAGCCTCACAAAACAAAAGATCAAACATTTGAGGTTAATTTCATTAGTAACAATTGTGAGGAGGAAGGTGAAGATCCAAAAGATGAGTCACAATCTTGTGATTCTCTTATCCGAGTACCCTTTCAAACGGGGAAAGTTGATTTGGATGCTTTCACTTTCAATGAGCCAACTGAGACTGTATTTGAACCTCCAATTGATATATCATTTGAAGACTTGTTTGCTGATGAGATTATGTGCTTAGATGAGTCAACTCGGGGTAAGTTAGCTAATTGTCCACTTCCGGATGTTGACTTGAGCTTTGAAGAATTATATGGAGAGGAGTTAAAATTTCTAAACACTGGAAGTGATGAGATTCTGAGTGAGAGTGGTGATAAGGACTTTGTGTGTGAACGATGTGGTGGAAAGAGTATGAATGAAAATAACAACAAATTGAAACTGGAATCACCTAGGGTAAGAACAATTCAGACCGTTTCCCAATGGAGTTCAAGAAAGAGAACACATTGGAACGATGGGAAACGGGCCAGAGGGAAGCGACCAAAAACCCAGGTGAGAGTTACATTTGTATATTCCTTGTAAATAATTTTTCCTACCTCTTACCTATTTCATGCATACATTTACCATAATGCATTGAGGACAATGCATGAAATAAGTGTGGGGGAGGGTTTACTAACATAGGATTTTCTTTTCTTTATAGGATTTTTATTTTTTAGGACTTTTATTTTTCTTTTTAGGTCTTTTATTTTTAGATTTTATTTTTTTTTTTTTTAGATTTTATTTTTTTTTTAGATTTTCCATTTTCTTTTTAGATTTTGCTTTTCTTTTAGAAAAATATAAATAAAAAAAAAAAGAAACAAAAATAAAAACTTTTTGAAATAAGAGATAATGTTTTGTTCTATTTTAAGAAAATTAAGATGTATCTTAGAGATTAAGAAAGCTTTAATTATGACATCTTAAACATAGTTGAAGTAATAGATCTTGTTTGAAAATTATAGGCTAAGTAAGTAAAATTGGTGAGATATTTTTATCTTACATTTTTTGCCTTAGATAAATATGCACTTTACACTTACACATTTCTTGGGATGGAAACAGAGACCAAAAATGCCATATATATAAAATAAAAAAAAAGAAAAAAAAAAAAGAAAAAAAATATATAAATAAAAGATCACTTATTAAGCTGGGAAATTGTGCCTCAAGAAGCATGATGACTCACGCCTAACAGTGATCTCACCTATTAAGCTGGGTAATTGTGCCTCAAGAAGCATGATCATTCACGCCTAACGGTGATTAAGAATAATCCCCTTTAGTTTTGTGGCCTTTTTCACTCGAGTCCTTAAACCCGAGGGATGTTTCCTCATCTGGTGCCCTAAGACCATCTGGTTTGGGAGTCATCGGTTATAGGCTTGCTACATGGGTGAATTAGAAAGCCTAATAAAACTAAGGAAGAAAAAGAAAAAAAAAAGAATATATATAAATAAATGGCTTGATGGTTGGAGTTGAAATCCCAGAAACCTTCACTGTGCACGGTGTGCATATTATCTAGGTTTTATGAAAGATAAAAATATTCAATCCAATTTTGAATTCTTACCTTAATTGAAGACAAGATCTTGCATAGAGACTAAGTTTAAGGAAGAATGATTATAGGTGGACTTATGACCTAGGATCACTTATATTTTTGCAAAAATAGTTCGTAAACTTGTTTCTTATTCAAAATGCGTTTTCAAAATACTAACATTTGTCTTCTTTCTTTATGGATTTTGTGGGTGTAATCCGCTGAAAACCCTCAGGAGACAACACTCCTCCTCTAGGGTAACCTAGAGGTTTAACGGCTTGTTGCACATGCTCAGTGCAATCGCGTCACCTGCGAAAGTGGTGTAATAAATTGTTAGTTAGGATTTTATTTTCTTTTCTTTGTTTTTGCTCGGGACGAGCAAACGAATAAGTGTGGGGGTGTGATTAGTACTCAATATTGCATATTTTACATCATAACTCCCATGCATAATACAAATAAATAAGTGATTTTTAATCCTCTTCTCTACTTATTTGCAGGTACACAATTAATGGAGAGATATTCAAATAATCACTTAATTACCACTAATTAAGGTGATTAATTAAAAGATTAAAGATAAAGCCAAATCAAATCCAGATCTAGAGAGATCCGCGCAACAAACTCAGAATCCAAGTGGTCCACGTGGATAACCACCTCGTAACTGATCTCCACCAGAAAGATCCGATCCAACGGTTACAAAAACGCGGCAATCCCGCGGCAATCCGCGGCAATCTTGGGGCCGTTGGGCCCCGGATTTTGTGGCAACAAACATCTCTCTGGAAGCTTCTCCAATCTGCTATAAATACTGCATCATCACCTGCGAGCTGGGACTGATCAGAGAAGAGAGAGGGTTTAGTTCTAGGTTTTGTATTTTGATAGTTTTTGTTTAGGGTTTTTAGCTCTCTATGATCTTCTTCTCCCTAGATTTCATTGCAAGAGAGATTTGTATGAGAGAGAGAGCTTGTATCAACAAGGAGTGACAACTTGGAGCTATACAAGGATTGATCCATTCTCTACATATCTACTTGAGCTTGATTCTAGTTTGTCTTCTTCACTTGCTTTTATTTTGCTTTGTTACTTGCTTTGTTAATTTCTAGCAATTCAATCATGCTTTGTTTTGTTTTTGTAATGTCTAGTAGCTAATTTCTTGTTCCATGTACTAGCTAACCACTACTCTTGCTACTACTAACTCATGGGTGATTGCTTTACTTAATCTTGCAAATTGTATGTTCTTCTCTTCTCCGATGGGTTTCTTTTCATTTCTTGGCAAGAATCTTGTTGTAACTCTTCATATGATTCATGTGTGCCTCATGTAGAGCCTAGTCTTTGAACTAGTGCCTTGATGGAACATGGAGATGGAAGCACCAATATGCTAATTAGATGTACACTTCTTTATGTCGGATCTTGAATGTTGTATGTTCTACATAAGCATCCCTTGAGTGTATCTCTTGTGATTCTATTAGTGAAAGTCTATCTTGTAGGCCGATGACCATCTATGGAGGCTACAAGACAAGTCCAAGAATGAATCCCCATCATCATAGTGAGAAAGTAATTAGATCACATGCAAGACATATCCATGCCAATGAATTAACATGAGGCACGCATCACTATCACGGAGTTTAGTGAGTTTAGCAAGGTAGCAAGGTTAGCTAGTCATGGATTTCTTGCATTCCAAGTTTTCTTGATTTTGATTTCTTTTTAGTTGTTAATCACAATCCAACCTCAATCTTGATTTTCTCCAAATTTCCACCATGAACATATCCACCAATTCTTTTCTTTGTTTTTCTTTTAATTCTTTATTCTTTTAAACATAGAAGAAGTCTAGTTTGATTTTCTCACGTGTATCGTAACGTTTCTACACTAGCTCTCCTTGTGGTTCGACTCGGTATAGCCTTGTGCTATAGCGGAGACAAGAAAGGGTACATCAAATACATTCTATACATATAATAAGTACACACCCTTTCCCGTTTAATCACCCACCAAGTAGAGTGACATGCCTATATTATAACTCATAAATATATGTACTATTATGCATTATTTTACCGTCTTCTTTATGTAACATTTAATATTATTAAATTCAAATTGCTTTTCTCTCTCCTCCAACGGCTATATAATGGCTAAAAATGGCTAGTTTTTATTTTATAAATTGGTGAATTCTAAACTCTATAACTTAGTTCTCAATCTCTCTTCATTCTCAAATTTCTTCATTATCTCGACAAGTTTTTCAATCAAAATTTTTGCAAGATGCTTAGTCAATTTTTGAAGTTTATTATTGTTGTCATCATCATCAATATTATTATCCTTTTTATTGGAGATATGTCTCCTAGTAATTTTCAGCTGAACTTTTTACTTTTAATGTTTATTTTTTCTCTTTTGTTAACCGCTATTATGATTGAGATATAAGCTTTACTATTTTGTTGTGAAATAAAAATATTATGATTCTAATTATTTGTATATTTTGTTATAGTTATCACCATGTCAAGCCTTGCTAAGTTTGAGTTCATTCCACTTGATATCACGTGAAAAAATTATATGTCTTGGGTCATTGACATAGAAATGCATCTCGAGTCAATGGGTCTTACTGAGACAATAAAAGAGATGAATTTTACGTCGCCGCAAGATAAGATAAAAGGGACGATCTTTATACATAGATATTTTGACGAGTGCTTAAAATATAAATATCTCACAGTAAGAGACCCAAGTGTCTTATGAAAAAAATCTCAAAGAAAGATTTGATCATCAAAAGAAAGTTATGCTTCCTTCCACATGTGATGAATGGAACGCTTTGCATTTCCAAGATTTCAAGAAAGTCAATAACTATAACTCTGCAATGTTCAAAATAGTATCTCAATTAAAATTCTTTGGGATGGATATCATAGATGAAGAAATGTTAGAGAAAACTTACTCCACATTTCATGCATCTAATATAACACTGCAATAGCAATATCGGTTGCGTGGTTTTAAGAAATTTTCTGATCTAATTTCATCTTTTCTTGTGGCAAAGAAGAACAATAAATTTTTGATAAAAAATCATCAGCCTCGTCCTACTGCTTCAACAGCATTTTCAAAAGCAAATGTTGCATTTTCAAAATTATAGACGAGAATATAATCATGGTCGTGGCCGTGGATGTAGTCGTGACCATGGATGCAGTCGAATTACAACACTCCACAAGATCGAATGATTATTACAACACTTCACAAGATTGAAGTGGTTATTACAACACTTCACAAAATAACGTGATCCACAAGAAGCATGATGTGGAAAGACATGATAAAGAAAGATGTTCGTGAAAGTTCTCTCTAAAATCCTGAAGATTTCTATTATAAATGTGATTCTAAAGGGCACTGGTCTCGAGTTTGTCGAACACCAGAGCACTTTTGTAAGCTTTATAAGGCATCCTTAAAAGGGAAAGAAAAGAAAGTGAATTTCACTGAACATGATGATCCTATGAATAATTCAGCTCATCTTGACGATTCAGATTTTACTGATGAGTTTGCTGATCTTTCAATTCATCGTGATTCTATGGATATTGGTGATAACTACATATATGATTGTTTTATTATGTTTTTCTATTTGTAATTGTCAAAATTATCTTTAAATATAATATTTCATTTATAATAATTGTTTGAAATTTTATTCTCATCAAATGATTTATTTTTGCATGAAACTTGATATGGATTATACTAATGATGAAGTCAAGATCAAAACTAGAGATATTTGCACACCAGAAGTGGTACAATACACACTATTCTCAAATATAAAAGGTACTTCTCCGATTTAAAATTAACAAAGTCAATTATCAATACAATATCAGGTCCTGTAGACTTGATTGAAGGAACTGGTAAAGCCAGCTTCATATTGCCAAATGGAACAAAGTTTTTCATAAAATATGCTTTGTTTTCACCAAAAAGAAATTGTTGAGTTTTAATGAGATATATCTATATGGATATGATACTCAGTCTGCAACTGAAGAAAACATGAAGTATATGTATCTTACTACCTATCCATCAGGAAAGAAGTATATATTAGAAAAACTACCAAAGCTTTCCTCAAGATTGCATTACATATATATAAATGTGATTGAGTCACATATGATAGTTAAAGAATATCCTTAGACATTAACTCTGTGGCATGACCGTTTAGATCATCCAGGTTCAATAATGATGCGAAGAATTATTGAAAATTTACATGAACATACCTTGAAGGGCCAGAAGATCCTTCAAACCAGTAAAATTTCATGTGAGACTTGTTCTCTTAGAAAATTAATCATGAGACCATATCTATCTAAAAATAAAAACTGAATCACCTACATTGCTTGAACGTATCCAAGGTGATATATGCGGGTTATTCACCCACTGTGTGGACCATTTTGATGCTTTATGGTATTAATAGATGCCTCTAGTAGATGGTCACATATTTGTTTATTATCAATTCGGAATATGGCATTTACGAAATTTCTTACTCAGATAATTAGATTACGAGCACAATTTTCTGATTAGACAATCAAGAAAGTTAGACTTGATAATGCTGATGAGTTTACATCTCATGCCTTTAATGATTATTGTATATCAATTGAGATAGCTCTTGAGCATCCTATTGCCCATATACATACAGAAAATAGTTTGGTTGAATCACTGATTAAGCGTCTCCAGCTTATTGCTAAACTACTGATAATGAGAACAAAGTTTTCTATTTCTATATGGGTCATGCAATTTTATATGCTGTGGCATTAATTTGCTTCAGATCAAGTGCATATCATGAGTACTCCCCTTTACAATTAGCATTTGGTCAAGAACCAAATATTTTCCATTTCAGAATTTTTGGTTGTGCGGTATATGTACCGGTTGCTCCACCACAACGTACAGAGATGGGTCCTTAAAAAAGAATGGGAATATATGTCGGGTATGAATATCCTTCTATCATAAGATATCTTGAGGATAAAACTGGTGATATTTTTATGACTCGGTTTGCCGGCTGCCATTTCAATGAGGCAATTTTTTCAGCATTAGGAGGAGAAAAGATACAGCTGAAAAATGAGATTACATAGAATGAATCATCTTTATTGCATATTGATCCTCACACAAAATAATGTGAATCAGAAGTGCAAAAGATTATGTATTTACAAGAAATAGCAAACCAATTGTCAGATGCGTTCACTAATACGAAAAGAGTGACTAAATCATACATACCAGCTGTAAATGCTCATGCTTTGAATTGAAATCCCAAAAAGATAATCTGAAAATGAAGTCACTAATGAGTTTAAGGCACCCTGAAGCATGATAGACCAATCAGTTCTAAAGATAAAAATCTTCGAAAAAGAAAAAGAGCAGATAGCATGTGATCCTAATATGGAGGAATGTGTTTCAGAAAAAACAAAAAATAAAACAAATAAAGAGATGAAAAAACCCTAAAGGTATAAAAAAAATCATGAGATCTCTATTAATTATGTAAATATAGGAGGATTATGGAATCAAAATAAGATGAAAAATATGGATGAAATATTTTTCTATTCCGTAGCATGTCATATTGTTAACGAAAGTGAGGATCCTGAACTAAGATCTGTCACTGAATGTCAAAATAGACATGATTAGATTAAATGGAAAAGACGTTATACAGGCTAAATTGAATTCACTTAATAAGCGTAAAGTATTTGGACCTATTGTCCTCACGCCTAAACCAGTGAGACCAGTAGGATACAAATGAGTTTTTATGCGAAAGCACAACAAGAATAATGAGATTTTGAGGTACAAAGCTCGTCTTGTTGCACAAAATTTTTCACAAAGATCTATAATTGATTATGAAAAAAACGTATTTTTCAGTAATGGATGCAATTACATTTAGATATTTAATCAGCCTAACAGTTTTTAAAAATTTAGAAATGCGTCTTATGGATGTTGTTATAGCTTATTTATATAGATCGCTTGATAGCAATATTTATATGAAAATCCCTGAAAAATTTAAGATGCCTGAAGTATGAATTTCAAAACTCAAAGAGTTATATTCGATCAAATTACAAAGATCTTTATATGGGTTAAAGCAATCAGGGCACTTGTGGTATAATCGCTTAAGTGATTATTGTTAAAGGAAGGATATGTAAACAATCTTATATGCCCTTATGTTTTATAAAGAAAATAATATCCGGACTCATTATCATTGTTGTTTATATTAATGATTTGAACATCAGCGAGACTCATAAGAAAACCTAGAAGCAATGATGTATTTAAAGAATGCATTTGAAATGAAAGATCTTGAGAAAATTAAATATTGTATTGATTTACAGATTTAGCACTTTCAAAGTGGAATACTTTTGTATCAATCAAATTATACTGAAAAGGTCTCAAAACGCTTTAGCATTGATAAAGTAAATCCTTTAAGCACTCCAATAGTTGTTAGATCATTGAATGTGGAAAAGAATCCATTTCGCCCTCATGAAGATAATGAAGAAGTTTTTTTTTCTTGAAGTACTATACCTAAGTGCAATTAGAGCTCTTATATATCTTACTAATTGTACCCAACCAGATATCATATTTGCTATTAATCTATTAAAAAGATTTAGCGCATCTCCTACACAGAGACATTGGAATGGAATTAAGCATGTATTTCGTTATCTTCGAGGAATAACTAATTTTGGTTTGTTTTACAGATGATCAAAACAAGAAATGATTGGTTATGCAGATGCAGGTTACCTGTTAGACCCACATAAAGGCAGGTCTCAAACAGGATATGTCTTCATATGTGGAGGTACGGCAATCTCTTGGCGTTCATAAAAGCAGACACTTATTGTCACTTCTTCTAATCATGCTGAAGTATTAGCACACCATAAAACAAGTCGAGAATGTGCATGACTAAGGTCTGTACTCAACACATCCAAGCAACTTGTGGATTACCAGTCGATAGAGATCCAACAGTATTGTTTAAAGATAATGCTGCATGCGTCGCTAAAATAAAAGAAAGATACATCAAAAGCAACCGAACTATGCATATACACTCGAAGTTTTTCTCATTCAACCAAGAGCTTGAAAAGAATAAGAAAATTAATATTTAATATATCCGATCAAGTGATAATGCGACAGATCTCTTCACAAAGACACTTCCCACTACAACTCTCAGAAAGCTTATTCGTGATATTGGGATCCGTCATTTGTGAGATTAAAGAAGAAAAACTACTCATACCAACCTGAGTGGGAGCTTACGTGGTTGTACTCCTTTTCTCTTACTATGATGTTGTCCAACAAATTTTTCCTGGTAAGATTTTTAGCGAGGCAGCATAAAACACATATACAAAGATGGTGTACTCTTTTTTTCCTTCGCTATGATTTTATCCCACTGAGTTTTCCTAACAAGATTTTTAATGAGACATCATAAATTGTGGATAGCCAAGGGGGTATTATCATAGTCAAATAAGATGACTATCCAAAATATTTAACAGTCCTTCACTATCATCCGCCATAATAAATGTGGTTACTATTGGCTGCATAATAACCCAAAGTTTATCTATAAATAAGCCCTTCCTGATTCATTTCAATGTACACTTCAGAAACCAATAAGAAATTTTCATTCTACTCTCTCTAAAATTCTTTGTCTCAGTGTTATAGTTTCTCGAGTTTTACAACAGTATCATCCTTTTTTTTCTCAATTTATACTTCTTTTAATTGCATAGAGATAGGAAAAAGAACTTTCTAAGCAATTTTTTCTCCTACTGCAAAATGAGGTGATCTAATTCTTTCGTGGAGGCTTATATTGAATTTTTCAGATTTGTTTCCTTTAATTGCATGAAAGATATAGTGAGAAACAACTTCGTACACAAGTTTCCCTCTAAATGCAAAATGAGGCATCTTTTTTTTCTTTTCTAATAATGGAGTGGAACTAAAAATATATATGGGATTTTTTGGCTAGTTACATGCCTACTACTAGGTCCTCCTTTGGTGGCTACCTCTTCTAGGGTTTGAGGGACATGCGCAGGTGTGAAAAACTTCGCGTACTTGGCATCAAAAAATATTTCGCCAGGATGTATACATTTTTCCCAAAATTTTAAGGGAAATTTTCCTATAGAGCAGACCCCCACCAAATCTTGTTGTTATGGATACAAATAATTATTATTATCTATGTTAACCATTAACCAATAATCAAGAAGATTTCTAATAATGAGTTCCACTACTTGAAGAAACGGCCCATTAAATTACACATTCAATGTTATAATTCTTACCAATTGGCCTCTTTCCCAGGAGAAAATGTAAGAGAGAAAAAAATAAATAAATAAATAAATAAAAACTTGAAAGAATAGTAGAGATCAAAAGTTCCCTTGCTCCCTCCTAAAGACTCAAAAGAATAAATAAGAACTTTCATTTTATTCTTGTTAAGAATCAAGAGTCAAAGGAGACCGGGGAAAATGAATAGGTGAAATTTATTTTATTTTAGTTTTGATTTCTTATAATTTTAGATGTCTCAAGTTTTTACTCCATTTTGTTCTGATATTTTCTAAAGTATATTTGTAGCTCAAAAGTTTGAGTTTGATAAATTTAGAAATTAACTAAAAAAATAGCAATTTTATTTTAAAAAGTATTTAATCTGCTTGGAAAATGAGTTTGTGCTAGATCCATGTTAATTTCTTAAATTTTTATTTCTCCTATTTTCTTTTATTTACATTTTCCCCATCTCTAATAAAACAAAATCTTCTATATTCAATCATGCTTCCTTCATATATTTCAACTTTATAGTTGTTGCTATTAGTCATTAATGTAACATATTTACATGTACTTGTAATTTTGAGTGTTATTGTAAATTTTAATATGTCATCTGTTTGTGTGCCTTGTTTTTTATACACAGGCCATAATCAGGACTTGAACACAAGACTCTCCATAACTCACTCTCTCCCCTTTCCAACTGAGGCGAAATCTTGGGGAGCTTCGGAATTTATATTTTAACTTTAGGAGTCCTGTTTTAGTAGTCTAACCATGGAGAAAAAGGGACTGTTTGTTTTCCATAATTAGCTCATAAGTGATTAAATAGAATTGCAACAAAATTCACTTATGGTGTTTGTTTAGAGTTGTAAGTCGTAAAATGCACTTGAAGCCCATTTGCAGCTTAAAGAGTTAATTTTTGTGGTAATACAAATCTCACTTACAACTTATTTGTAACACAAATAGTTAATTTTGTGGTAATGTAAATCTATATTGCATATAGTTAATTGTAATTAGATTAATATTTTTATTATTAGATTAATCTTTTTAAATTTTGAGAAATTCTTTCTAAATTATTAGATTAATTTATTTATTAGATTAAAATTTTTATTAGTTATTCTAATAATTTTATTATTAGAATCTTTTTTATTTCTAGATTAGTAATGTTTAATATGAAATTAATATTTTTATTATTAAATTAATTTTTTAATTTTAGAATCTAATATTTTTTTAATTATTGAATTTAAAATATTTAATATCTGTCGTGTGGGTAAATTCTTAAGGAATCAATCCGCGCGCCAAAATAATGGAGGTGGATAGTTAAATCAAATCACAGCAAGCATAAACATATAGAAACTTACGTGGAAACCCGAAAAGGGAAAATCATGAAGAGAGAAAAAATTTTCATTATAACAATGGTGATCACAGGTGGGCTTCTCTAGTGTGCTAGGATTTCTGGAGTCCGATTGTGCTCCCCCTCCTTATTAGGAGGGATCTATTAATTATACAGGTAATATCTATAGGATAAGGTGAGAGAGTCCCACTCAATTTGAATATTAAAAATCCTCACCTTGATGGCGGTTGAGCTGAATATCCTGAGTTGAATTGAGATAAAGAAGAGTTCATCTCTATCCGGTAGTCTGCGCCTTACTGTAGATAAGGACGAATTATCTTCGAGGAGTAACTGTCTCGTTTGGATGATGATTATGCTTAGAGATAGAGATTTTCCTTCAACCAGCTTTATCTCTTCTTCCACTTACCCGACCCACTTCGAATTCGAATTGAACGGAGACTCTGGATCAGGTATTCTAGAAGTGGCCACGCATCGCATATCCCATGGGGGCTGGATAGACACGTGTCGCAATCTTAAGCGGGTTAGAAAGTAACCACTATAAATGCCCCCTCTACTCTCTTCTCGTTGTGAAAGTCACGGACTTTCCTCAGGGGTTATAAGTTCCTGGGGACTCTAATAGAGAGAGGAGCAGATAGAAATTTTTGGGTTTGGACACGTGTCAATTGCTGTCATTTCAAGTTTTATCTCTTAGTGGCGTGCGTCGCTTTTATAGATTTGCAAAGCCTTAAATGTGGGTCAAATCTGTTGCAATATCGATTACATCAACATCGCTTTTGCTGAAGTGGCGTTCGAGGTAGCTATCATGTGTCTGGAGCGATGACTCAAATTCAATCCATCGTAACATGTGTAAGGCCCCGATTTGAGAGACGGTTTGCTTTCCTAGGTTTTAAGAAGATAATTATCTGGGGTTTGGACATTTTCCTACATCTCTGCACCTCCTTCTACTTTCTTTCCCTCTTCTAATTTTTCTGGTTCTCAGATCTCGGTTGTCTTCTTGTTTTCATCCTAATGAAAAAGGCAGAGACGTCTGCTACGATGAACGACATGGGCAAAAAAAAGTCACAGTGGAGGAGAAGGGGAAGAAAGCGTCCCATCATGCCAGAATTGGAATGGACTTTGATTCGAAAACCTCCAAGCTCCGTGATCAAGAGGTAGTAGATAAGTACTTGGCCAGCTATGAATTTCATTTGAATTCGGGGATTAAAATTAAGTTTTGTCCCCGCAGTGTTGATGTTTCCTCAGCCCCGCCTAAAGGAGAGGGTGTATATATGCAACATCAGGTTCTAGCACTGGGGCTAAAGGCTGCAATGCAAAATTCATCCGCATTATTTTGGCTTTTTATAAAGTCGCCTCTCTTAGTTGTCGGCGGTAGCCTGGTGCATGGTAGTAGGGTTTGAGGTCCCTTGTGATATGTACACTCCTGAAGCATGCCAGCTCAAGGTCTTCAGCATCGTGTATTCGCTAAGGAAGACTACTCAAAGTGCGCGTTATTTTTCCCTAAAAGCGGGGTTGAAAAAGTTATTGCCAACATGGTCAACAACGACCATAGTATGCGAGATATCATAGTTCGGTAATTGGTCTGTGGGAGGCTGAATTCGAAGATGAGTGCGGGCAGTAACCTGGAACTTGGACTTCGGCTCTCATGGGGGGCTTTGCCTACCGCCGATATTAAGGTGAAGTTGAGGAGGTTGACGGCCATCGGCTACAACAACCTTAACTGGAATTGGCTGCTAGACCCAAACAGGCCTTCCGAAGCCCCGGCCATTCCGAAGGTGGTAGCTTGAGGTAAGAACCAGCTTGCTTCTGAGCCTGAGGAACCTGCTCGAGAGTCGAGGGTCTCGGGACAGATGATTCCCACTAAAGGGAAAATGGCTCATGCCCAGTCTTCGCATGTTCCGCGCCTCGAGGTAGATCCTAGCCTTCTTTAATTTTTGCTAGTAGGAACTATATCTCAACGCTTGCTTTTCTCTTACAGAAAAAGTGTCAGTTCCTATTCGATGAGTCCGACGATGAGGGGATGACAGCTTGCTTAAAGCCACGCCCTATCCTCTGCTTATAGCTATGGAGCGGTCCTCTGAGGTTGTGGAGGCTCGGGTTTGGATCCTCGGACCATGTAAACGATGTTCGGGGGGCTACACTCGTCATTGAAAACGTTGCAGAGGTTGTGGATACGTCCTCTAAGATGCATGGGGAGCCTCCTATCGCTGAGTTGCTCCATGAGAGTAGGAATGAGACAACAACACCCCCGACTGTGGATAATGTCGGGCTTTTGTCTCTATATAGTCTTTAGAGGGTGGACACTGTTGAGCATCCTCAGGCTACGGAGGGTGCAAGGACAACCGGTGGTGACGTCCCCTTAGAGACTGCCACACAATCTCAAGAACTGTCATCGGTATGGACCGTTGCGGATCCAGAACTAGGATTATTCTACCATAAGGGTGATGTTGAGGTACCTTTGGGTACGGAGACTACCTCAGGACGCTTGAGGAACTTAAAGCCGTGCCTTTGAAGGAGCAGAGGCGGCATCTGAAGAATAACTTTTTCAGGGTACGTGGCTTGACGTCCTTGTTTGAATTATTTGTTTGAGTGCCGCTTAACTTTGGCTTCCCCTTCAGAATGTGGTTTTTCTCTCAGAGCTGCTGAATGACCACCAGGATGCTTTAAAGGTGAGGGAGGGCGAAGTCTCTGATTTGCACTAGAAGATGGAGGAGCTCAGTGCTGCTGGGCAGGTGATGGCTTAGCAGATTGGTCGGCTCAAAGAAGATTTGAGTCCGAAAGTGGCGGCTCGCTTGAGCCGCGAGGAGGAGGTGGCGCAGCTTAGGGGGAGCTGGTGAAGAAAGGGTCGGAGATGTAGAAGAGGGACTCAGAGCTACAACAGAAAGAGTCTGCACTGCTAGAGCCTGACAGGATCTTCAGGGGATGTGTCTGCATGCAGAGGAGGCAGAGGTTGTCCTGAGGTCAGAGCAGAATGCCTTAGAGAAGGTGAGGAAGTGTGTCACTAATGTCTTGAATCGGGTACAAATTGCCCTCGAGGAAGCTGAAGCTCATGAGTAGGAGGCTGTAGCTGATTGTCAACATACATTGAAAGTGTTCAAATTTAAGAAGTATAAAGAGAGGTATGAAGACATGAAGTGTGGGGTGTCTCTGAGGTACTCTCTTGATATTGGATACTTCCTTAAGGGTGAAGGTCAGGATCCTCCTGAAAGTAGCGCTACGCCTGCTGCCAAGGTAGAGACTTCTCTGAATACTCTACTAGCGATGCAATGCCTCTAACATCGAACTTCCCGTTGACTGCTCCCAATGCTAGGAGAGTCGCTGGTGCTCCACCCACTATAGTGGAGGAGACCTCTCTGAATACTCTGACAAGTGACGCTGCGCCTCTAACTTCGAGCTCCCTGTCGACTGCTCCCAATGCTGGATGTGTGTTCCAGGCTGCCCCTGAGGAAGCTGCTCTTCCGGCTCCTACTTTTGAGGCCTCTCACAAAAGCAAAGGCAAAATTAGTGTTTGAGAGTTTGCCTTATTTGATTTTTCTACATTTATTTTTGAAGATCTGGTGTAATCTTTTGAACGGAAATAGTTGAATCTTCAGCTTTCACCTCTTTTTGAATATCTCATTCCCTTTGTGCTTCAAGGCCATAGCGAATGCTGGTCCGACAGGTCCTTTCTGCCCATCTTCTGTCTCAATGATTCTTAATCAGAGGGGGATCCTTCAGAAACTAGGGATGTCCCCTGTCCGCATAGGTTTTGACGAGGTTGGCACTTCAGGCGAGGAGCCGCCCGAGAAGGTCAAGGGCTCTGGACCTGTGGGAGGAGACAAAGAGGTGGAAATAAACCTGAATGCTGAGCCTAGATCATTGTTAGACTCCCTGAATACCTGACGGGAGAAAGTAGCCGTGGGGGAGCTCATGGAGATTTCTGAGCATTCTCGTCCCGTAGAGCTCAAAATACTCAATCTCCTAACCTCTCACCTGAATCATGAGCTCATTTCTTACAACATGATCATGGCAGGTCTTAGGAAGAGGGGTTTGGGGTCCTTCAAAAAGGGAGTAAGCTACTGGTGGTGAGTGCTTCATTGAGGGAGGAGAAGGTAGAGCTTGCAAAGAAGCTCCTCAGCCGGCTTTTGGAGTTGCAGAAGGCATTGGAGGAGGTGTCGATCTCCAGGAAAAGATGGCTTCGGCTCAGTCGGAGATCTCTTCTCTTCGAGAATAGGTCGATAGGGGATGTTCAGAGAAGTTGGCGCTAGAGCATGAGGTCTGCTGCTGCCAGATAACTTGGAAAGTCATGACAAGGATGTGGAAGGGTTGAGGGCAAAAATTTCATGCCAGTCGGACCGTTATAATGATATTTGGCTTGTTAATGGAATGTTGTTGGAGGAGGTACAGAAGCTACGCTTTGAGGTTATAACCCTTAGATCTGGCGTCCAGGTGGGAGCGCTGGAGGATGGCTAGGGGAGAACTGGAATCCTGAGAGTCCTAGCTCCCAGCCTGGGAGGTCGGTGAAAGTACACCTGAGGGGGGTGAATAGGTGTACAACTAATCTAATGAACTAAATGCGAAAATTAAAACTTAATTGCAACTACACTTAATGCAACCAACGAGTGTAGCCGAATTCCCTGAAGGGCTCTGGACTAACTCCTCTTGATTCCTCTGAATAAGATTTGAGGCGTTATATGAAGCTCTCGTGGTTAAGCACAAGTGAGGCACACACAAACAAGCCAAGCATATAATGAATGTATGACAATATGAATGATGCAAGGCACAAGAGTAAAGAGAGAGAGAGAGAGAGTTAGAGAGAGACAATGGATCAAACACAAATACACGAATATGTTTCGAGGTTCGAGCACACAGCTCTACGTCCCCGCCTTCACACAGAAGGATTTCCAATCAACTAGTCCACACAGGACTCCCACACAGGGAACCTCCACTGAGGTTTGGGGCAAATACAACCGGGAGTACACAACTCCTCTCTCAACCAAATACAACCTCTCACTAGAGGCAATGCACATCGCCACAACAAACACCACCTCACACGAGAGGGGTAGGCACTTAGCCAATACAAAACAATCACCTCACACTTGAGGGATTCATTCACAAAACTCCACCTCTCACTAGAGGGAGCCAAACACCAATCTCCACCTCTCACTAGAGGGAGCCAACCACCTCTCCAAAATCAACCTCTACACAAGAGGGATAACACAAGTAAGGAGGGTTTACAACTTGGTGGTATATCTCAACCACAAACCAATTTTCCCACAAATAAAAGATCCTATAGATAGGATAGAATGATATAGCTCAAGCGTGAAAAAATAAGAGTTAGGAAATCAAAAAACTCAAAGAAAAACTATTGGGAAAAACAACTAGGATAAGATTAAAATGAAGATCAAAAACCAATCTCAAAGTTTCTCCTTTTTCTTGAATTTTTCAACCCTTTAAAACAAATAAAGATGAATCCTTTTTGGCTCTAAAAACACTTTTGAAAACTTGTATAAAAACACTTGTAGATAGGAGAATTTTTGCTCTTTAATGTCTTAGAGCAATCTCTCTCAAATGGGGTATTTATAACCCCCACTTGGAATCTGCCCGTTGGCAGCTGACAAGGCCAGAATTGGCCTTCTGGTCGACCGGCCAACGGTCAAGTTTTTGACCGTTGAGCCTTCCGGTCGACCGCCCGGTCGACCGGGCCCTGAACCAGAAAGCAACGGCTCTCTGGCCGGTCGACCGCCCGGTCGACCGGGGCAACCCGAGAGTGGGTTGCCTTCAGTCGGTCGACCGTGCGGTCGACCGGCCAACTGACATGGCCAAGTGCACATCCTTGTGCACGTCCGGTTGACCGCTCCGGTCGACCGTCAGAGCCTGGCAGAAATATTTTAAGACTGAAAAAGTTGATTTTTAAATACAAAATAAATCCCATAAAATTCTCTAAAAATCCACAAAAATAAGTTCAGTATAATACATTGATATACAAACATGTGTGAAAAATTTCAACACAAATTTCAAACAATTTGAACCATTTTTGTGTTATGAAAATTTTGCCGAAAACCAAAATCCGTATTTTTCAAAACTTGAATTTTTGAATTGAAAATTCGTTTTGTCCAAAACTCATCCAAATACAAAAACATGATATTGAAACAACTTTTAAGCATGTAGTATATGGATATACTCTAATATACATATAAAGATATATATCAATGTTTTTGATATTAAATCCAAAAATATGTTTTGTTAAAACACAAAACTCCAAACACATGAATAGGCATATCAAAATAAGTTTGTCTAAGATATGAAGCATACATGTATATAGAACACATCTAATATACATAAAACAATGTAAACTTGTATTGATACTATCTATTCATGAAAACCAAGATCGGTTAAACCAAAAACTGAAAATTTAATAAACATGAAAACTAGAAACAAGTGTGTGTGTTGTGAACTTGAGCATATCACACTATCTAGTCTTTACAAATGGATCTAAAATAAAACTAAACTATGTACCGAAGTCTTCTTGACGAACTCCGTCTTCAAGCCGACTCGATCCACCGAGCTTGACTCCAACGAGTGCTAGATATGACTTTGTCGCTCGGGCTCTTGAATCACCATGTGAATGCTCCAAAACACCTTTGTTGAAGCAAATCACCTATTAATATCTTAGTTAAGTATCTGAAACTAAACATCACAAAAATATTAGTAAACATAACTACATGAGTTAATCATCATCAAAACTAGAGTGGAAGGCCTCTGGGCCAACAATCTCCCCCTTTTTGATGATGACAAAACTCATGGAGTTATATATGCATGGATTTAAGCTTCAAAGAAGCTCCCCCTTAACTCATGCATAGCAATAAACAAACAATATATGCAATGAATACTAAACATGAATATGCATCAATATGCACAAAACAATGAAATGAACATGCTCTTGATATCAAATATGAAATAAACATGCTCTTGATACCAAACTTTTAAAATAAATTCTTTTTCCTTTTTTTTTTAAAATAAACATGTTCTTAAGCTCTTGATACCAATAAAAATTTCAATAAAAAACTTAAGCTCTTGATACCAATCATTCAATAAAAAAAATTTAAGCTCTTGATACCAATCAAGGCCTCTTGATACCAGTCAATAAAACAAAATTCTTAATACCAATTGGAAAGATAATCACTAAACAATAATCATGCAAATAAACTCATGCATATAAACTCAAATACTTCTCTCCCTTTTTGTCAATCATCAACAAAGGGGTTAAAGAAAACAATATTCTCCCCTTTTTGTTTTTAAACAAAACCAAAAAAAAAATCAATGAGGGATGAAATCAAAACAAAACTTTCTTGATACCAATTGAAAGAAAAAAATATATCAAATTAGTGCATCATGATATCAATGAAACAAAACATACCAATTGAAAGTACATAATTGAAAGTACATAATGTGGTATATAAAACAAACATAGATTTAAATACCAATTGATACCAATTGTAAGTAAATACCAATTAAATACCAATTGAAAGTAAATAAATCATTTTAAATAATTCAACCAAAAATTTTGATATCAATAAAACATACCAATTTTAAGTAAACTTATAGATAATCTTGATATCAATTTGTAAAGACTAGTACCAATGAAAGTAATTTTTCATTAAAAGCATATGATACCAAAAAAATAATCAATATCCTTTTTCAATCATTTTTAACATAAAGTGTGGGAGTAGAATACCAAAACTAATTGAAAGGTGAAATATAAATTTTTCTCCCCCTTTATGAAATACCAAATAAAATGATGCATAAGCTTGTATAAGAAACCAATTGAAACATAATCAATTAAAATATATTTAAAATCAAGCTTAGCATAATTAAAATTTGTGCTCAAGGATATAGAGATATAGTAAGCACAAATAAAACATATATATGAGTATATAAAAAGAATGTCAATAGTGATACCAATTGAAAGGATCCAATGATACCAATTGAAAACACAATAAGATTAAGTGTATAACTCATATTACCTTCCACCCATTTCATGCACATGTTTAAAAGGATTTTCAATAAGAAGCATACAAGGCATGGTCGCCCAACCAACCGCCCTTTAATGGAAAGGGTTTTCAAAAAGGTTTGAAAATAATTTAGCATATTTGAAAACTCTTCCAAAATGAAGAATATGAACTAGTTATAAGAAAAATTTGAAAACTAGTACGAAATCCTTCAAGTAAGGAATAAAACAAAAATATATTTCATGAAACATATGTAAATCACATGATCACCAAACACTCAAAATCTATATTAACACAAATTGTACTCATGAAAACAAAATCATGAGAAAACATCTAATATAAGTGTAGAAGTATAATGTGAAATACGAAGTCATGAATTTAGGCAATCGAATTCAAATACAAAATTCCTTAAAAACATCAAAACTAGAATTCCTTCAAGGTATATGTATGTCATGTACAAACTACTATATACATATATATCCAAATATAAACGAGTCCACAAAAGTATGTGCATGAAGGCAAGTGGCTCAATGGTGTATATGTATATCTAATAGTTTAGACAAAATAGACATATACATGAAGTTAAATATAAACATGAAAACATGTATAAAATGGTAATACAAGTCAATATGTATGAATTATCAAAACTAGACTATACTAGTACATCTAATGAGTACAAATGAGCGTTCAAGCACAAACATATAATGGTCTATTTGTGACTTACTAGTTGTACAAGTATATATCCTAATTTTAATGAAAACTAACATCCAAACATGCAATCAAAACATGAAGCATAAATGTTAAAAACAAAACTCATAAACATCCATATGATCAATATGTATATGCACATGCATTAGATCTAGGACATACACATTAGTTAAAAACAAAGTGAGAACACTAAGATATAAATCCGTATTAAATATGGGTGTCTCAAATAACTAAACATGTATATCACTAATCTAAATATCATGGCATATGACATATTAATCATGAAACATCAAAAACATGCTAAAATCAATGATATGAAAAGCATGTAAAAATGAGGAGTAAGTGATAGTTACCAAAACCCAGAAGGCAACTTTTATATCTCCAAAACAAAGTGGTCCTCCCACCAAACACTCCTTGAAAGTGATGCATTTTAATTGTCATCTTTAAGCTCGGAACGCATCCACCTCAAGGCACTATTGCTCTCACGTCATGCGAGAGCCCATACCTACATCAAAAACAATAGGGGTGGTCTTTGGTACCCACACTCTTTTGGGTCCATGGGGGTTAGCACCTTTCCTAACCCAAACAAATTTAGTTGCTAAATTAGAATCATTTATATTATCATAACAAAATTTAGTAAGGTGGCCCTTACGTCCACAATGTGTACATGTGTACATATGAGTATACATCGTGTTATGGGTGTGTATGTGAGGAGCATGTGTATGCCTTGATTTGTATGCATGCAAACATGGAACTTGTTTCTTTCGAAATAATGAATCCAAACGTGTATGGTTCAAAGCACATTGGCTCAAAGTGGAGCCCAAACAATCCATATTCTTCTTAAGCATAGATATATCATTTTCAATATTAAAAGAAATGGAGCATGCAATATGTGAGCCAGATGGTGACGCTACACTAGCATGGCAAACATGTGTATCTAATTCATTTTTCAAAGAAACATTTTTCTTTAAAACAATTTCCAATTCCTTTGTAATAGAAGCAATTTTTATTTTCAAGGAATCATTCTCTTTTAAAACAAAATCAACTTTAAAAAAATAAGTTTTCATTTTTCTTCAAAATTATTTCACAATTATTTTTATTTTTCAAAAATTCATTTTCTTTTAGGGCAAGATCTAGTTTAGATTTCAATGAATCCCTTTCATTAGAAATCTCTACTTTATCTTGCAAAATCAAATCTAGTTTTGAACATAAATTCTTATTTTCTTTATCAAGTTCAAAACCCTTCTTTTTCAAAAGATTATATTTTTCTAATAATTTTTCACACACAATGGATAGTTCTTCATTCAAAGCATTTGGATCAACATAGTCATTACATGAAGAACTAGCATCATCACTATCTAATTGAGTTTCTGAGTATACCTCAAGGGAGTCATTCCCTTTGACCGTGTAGCATTGTTGCTCGGATTCTCTACTAGATTCATTCTCTGTTTGGATTGGCAATTGAAGCTTGGAGGAGGTCAACGTGTTCCACACTGCAAAGGCGGAATCACAGTTAGAAACTAACATAAGATATTTTTTGTTTAGCGTGCTTCTAAGTGCCTCAAGGACTTGTGCATTGGCCTCTATATGGTTGCTATTACCAAAATAGGATTTCTTAGTAGCGGCAAGCAAAACATGCAAGCTTAGGATTTTCAAGTACATGGACATCCTAAATTTTCACATGTCAATGTTGGAGACATCAAACATGGGAGGAGACAAGCAATCCATGAGTGTGTGTAAACAATATACGTGTGCAAATGCAAATATAAATGTAGATTAGCTAACCAAGATTACACTCCTAGGTGGTTAAATCAAATATCAGGAGCGTAGGCTCTGATACCAATTGAAAGTACACCTAGAGGGGGTGAATAGGTGTACTGCTAATCTAATGAACTAAATGCGGAAATTAAAACTTAATTGCAACTACACTTAATGCAACCAGCGAGTGTAGCCGAATTCCCGGTGAAGGGCTCTGGACTAACTCCTCTTGATTCCTCTGAATAAGAGTTGAGGCGCTATATGAAGCTCTCGTGGTTAAGCACAAATGAGGCACACAAAAACAAGCCAAGCATATAATGAATGTATGACAATATGAATGATGCAAGGCACAAGAGTAAAGAGAGAGAGTTAGAGAGACAATGGATCAAACGCAAACACACGAATATGTTTCGAGGTTCGAGTACACAGCTCTACGTCCCCGCCTTCACACAGAAGGATTTCCAATCACTAGTCCACACAAGACTCCCACACAGGGAACCTTCCCTGAGGATTTGAGGCAAATACAACCGGGAGTACACAACTCCTCTCTCGACCAAATACAACCTCTCACTAGAGGCAATGCACAACGCCACAACAAACACCACCTCACACAAGAGGGGTAGGCACTTAGCCAATACAAAACAATCACCTCACACTTGAGGGATTCAACCACAAAACTCCACCTCTCACTAGAGGGAGCCAAACACCAATCTCCACCTCTCACTAGAGGGAGCCAACCATCTCTCCAAAATCAACCTCTACACAAGAGGGATAACACAAGTAAGGAGGGTTTACAACTTGGTGGTATATCTCAACCACAAACCAATTTTTCCACAAATAAAAGATCCTATAGATAGGATAGAATGATATAGCTCAAGTGTGAAAAAACAAGAGTTAGGAAATCAAAAAACTCAAAGAAAAACTATTGGGAAAAACAACTACGATAAGATTAAAATGAAGACCAAAAATCAATCCCAAAGTTTCTCCTTTTTCTTGAATTTTCCAACCCTTTAAAACAAATAAAGATGAATCCTTTTTGACTCTAAAAACACTTTTGAAAACTTGTATAAAAACACTTGTAGATAGGAGAATTTTTGCTCTTTAAAGTCTTAGAGAAAACCTCTCTCAAATGGGGTATTTATAACCCCCACTTGGAATCTGCCCGTTGGCAGCTGACAAGGTCAGAATTGGCCTTCCGGTCGATCGGCCAACGGTCAAATTTTTGACCGTTGAGCCTTCCAGTCGACCGCCCGGTCGATCGGGCCCTGAACCAGAGAGCAACGACTCTCTGGCCGGTCGACCGCCCAGTCGACCGGGGCAACCCGAGAGTGGGTTGCCTTCAGTCGGTCGACCGTGCGGTCGACCGACCAACTGACACGGCCAAGTGCACATCCTTATGCACGTCCGGTCGACCGCTCCGGTCGACCGGCTCCTGGTTCGGTCGACCGGAACGGTCGACCGCCAAAGCCTGGCAGAAATATTTTAGGACTGAAAAAGTTGGTTTTTAAATACAAAATAAATCCCATAAAATTCTCCAAAAATCCACAAAAATAAGTTCAGTATAATACATTGATATACAAACATGTGTGAAAAATTTCAACACAAATTTCAAACAATTTGAACCATTTTGGTGTTATGAAAATTTTGCCGAAAACCAAAATCCGTATTTTCCAAAACTTGAATTTTTGAATTGAAAATTCGTTTTGTCCAAAACTCATCCAAATACAAAAACATGATATTGAAACAACTTTTAGGCATGTAGTATATGGATATACTCCAATATACATATAAACATATATATCAATGTTTTTGATATTAAATCCGAAAATATGTTTTGTTAAAACACAAAACTCCAAACACATGAATAGGCATATCAAAATAAGTTTGTCTAAGATATGAAGTATACATGTATATAGAACACATCTAATATACATAAAACAATGTAAACTTGTATTGATACTATCTATTCATGAAAACCAAGATCGGTTAAACCAAAGACCGAAAATCAATAAACATGAAAACTAGAAACAAGTGTGTGTGTTGTGAACTTGAGCATATCACACTATCTAGTCTTTACAAATGGATCTAAAACAAAACTAAACTATGTACTGAAGTCTTCTTGGCGAACTCCATCTTCAAGCCGACTCGATCCAAAACCGTGATCCACCGAGCTTGACTCCAATGAGTGCTAGATATGACTTTGTCGCTCGGGCTCTTGAATCACCATGTGAATGCTCCAAAACGCCTTTGTTGAAGCAAATCACCTACTAATATCTTGGTTAAGTATCTGAAACTGAACATCACAAGAATATTAGTAAACATAACTACATGAGTTAATCATCATCAAAACTAGAGTGGAAGGCCTCTGGGCCAACAGTCGGGTCGTCAGCCCAAGAGATCGATCGATCGTGCTGAGAGTTCTGGCAGCTGGCATGAGAGATCTCGGAGGTGGTTAGCGGATTGGGGCAGTGGTCATAGACGGGGATAATAGGGCTAAACCACTTTTTGTATGAATGAATGTAATGAAGGGATTTGTCCTCTATTCTCTGAGTGGTAAATTACTGCTCTTGGTGCTCCCATGTGATGCCTTGTATCTTTATTTGTTTGTCGGGAGGTCGTCAGGGTGGGACCCCTATAGGTGGTTAACTCACTATAAGTAAACGTCAAGGTAAAAACCTATTTAGGCTGACTCCGAGTAGCCCTTGTGGGCAAACTTTCATTTTTCAGGGGACTCATCAAGGGATAACCGTGGAGGGCTATTGTCCCTCACAGCCGTCAGGATAGGACCCGATTTAGCTTGTTGACCTATTCGAGTAGCCATCAAGGTGAAAAACCTGTCTAGACCAACTTTGAGCAGCCCTTGTAGGCGAGCTTCTGTTTTTTAGGGGCTTCCCGAGGGATACACGCAGGAGCTATTTTTCCCTCATAACCGTCATAAGGACCCAATATGGGTTGTTGACTCACTTGAATGGCCATCAAGATGAAAACCTGTCTTAGCCGACTCCGAGCAGCCCTTGTGGGCGAGCCTCTGTCTTTCAGGGGGCTCCCCGAGGAATAGCCGTGGGGGCTATTTTTTCCTTATAACCGTCATGGTATATAGGTTGTTGACTCGCTCAAATGTGCTTGTCGTATCGGGAGAAGATATCGATCATGAAAATAAAAGAGTTTGCATAATTTTATTGAATGTTACGCTGTTTTACATGTGGTATCATTTCGGGTGGGAAGCACATTGCCTGATGGTGAGCTCCTGTCATGGGTGGTATTAAGGAGCGAGTGTTTCAACCGACTGTTTTAGCCGGGGCCTCTCTGACCTCAGGGTCTTCTCCAGAGTGAAGGATGAATTCACCCAGATATCCTTGTCTAACTAGCTCCTCAAGGTGTTGTTTGAGGGCCTAACAATGCACAGTGACGTGTCTTCGACTACCGTGAAAGAAGCAAGTTCCTACTTCCAGAAAGTCTAGGTTATGCTTGGCTGTCTTAAGAGTTTCAACCAGGGCTGATGCTTGATGATGTGGAAGATCTGATCGATCGGGAGGTTCATGGGGTGAAGGCAGTGGAGTCCTCGGTCTTCGCCATTGTCGAGGGATCATCCTCCTTAGGAGTTAGGGCTGATGCCCCTTGCGTGCTTCCTGAAGCTGTCGACTTGAAAGTTCTCAGGATCCTTAAGTGAAACAGTCACTTTAAAGCACATTTTGTTTAGTTTGAAACGTAGGTCAGTCAGAGCTGCTGGCTGTTGATTAACCTCAGGGAAGAGTCCGCCTGAATCTCTTGATTGCCTAGCTCCATGACTCGCTGCTGCGCCTCTTGCAGAATCTTTATCTGTGTGAGCAGCTGATGATTAACCTGTATTACTACCTCGCACTCACGTTCTACTGTATCGCGATGGATGACAATCAGTTCTCGCTCGTGATCGTCCTTCGCCCAATGCTCATTCAGTCATCATCAAAGGTCGATTATCATTTGGATGAGTTGTCAGTAGGAGAGGGCCGATGGATCAGTTTCTTCGGGAGCGATGACGTTGTGTTGGGTGGCTCTCCTGTGAGCCATGACTGTTGAGCGAGGGTATTTTGTGGAAGGGTTAGGGTGTCAGATAGCGAGAGATCTCAAGGGTATGGTTTTGAATCTCTCAACGAAAACACCAGATGTTATGAGTAAATTCCTAAAGAATCAATCCACACACAAAATAATGAAGAGGGATAGTTAAATCAAATCACAATAAGCACAAGCACACAGAAACTTACATGGAAATCCAAAAAAGGAAAAACCACGGAGAGATAGAAGAATTCTACTATAACAATAGTGATTACAGGTGGCTTCTCTAGTGTGTTAGGGTTTCTAGATTCCGGTCGTGCTCCCCCTCTTTTTTAGGAGGGATTTGTTATTTATATAGGTAATATCTATAAGATAAGGTGAGGGAGTCCACTCAATTTGAATACTTAAAATCCTCATCTTGATGGCCGTTGAGCTGAACATCCTGCTTTGAATTTAGATAAAGGAGAGTTCATCTCTATCCGGTAGGCTACGCCTTATTGTAGATAAGGATGAATTGCCTCCGAAGATTAACTCTCTCGTTTGGATGATGATTAGACTTAGAGATATAGATCTTTCTTCAACCAGCTTTGTCTCTTCTTCCACTTACCTCTCACCCCCTTGGAGTTCGAATTGGACGGAGATTCTAGATCAGGTGTTTTAGAAGTGACCACGCTTCGCGCATCCCATGGGGGTCGGATAGACATGTGTCAAACAATTAGATTGTAATATTTAATATTTTTAATAATTAAAATTAGGTTACTATTAATATTTTAGTAATCTGATATTTTTTATTATTTTATAATATTAATATTTTAGTATTTTTAATATTTTAGTTTTTTAAATTTTATTATTTAATTATTTAATATTTATTTTTATTATTTAATATATTTACTATTTACTATTTTTTAATATTTACTTTTTTTATTATTTTGCTTTTTTTAATGTTTAATATGTTTAAATCACCAAACAGCTAGTTTTGTAATCAACTTTTTTCACTTACGACTTAAACATTATTAATCAAATACCGCGAAACACAATATATTTTCTCACTTATAATTTTATATTACTAATCAAACATCATAAAACTTATTTTTATAAAACTCAGTTACAGCTGCTTTATAATTATAACTTACGGTCACTCAGCCAAATATGCCTTTTATTTTATATAAGAAAAATTTTAGCACTCAGGAAAAGTGAGCATTTTGTTTTTTTTTGCATGTATTCATCCCGATTCCTTGTTTATGAGGTCTGACAATGGGCACAGTTTGCCCAGCTCCGGATTCCGAGCTTCAAATATGTCCGGGCACGTCAGCCAGTTTTGTATTTTGGTCTTGTTGGGTCGATTTTGCTCGATTCACTGACACGACATCTTTTTAATATTTTTGAGTTGGGTGATGAAAAGCATTTTGAGAGGCCGAAATCCATAGTTGAAACAAACCCTTCTAGGGCCGAATTTGAGAATCGAGCAAAATCCAATCTCCTCAATTTGGATCTTTTTTCGACGAATTTGGGGGTTAGGATCGTCCTATTTTGACTTGAGATTCCAAAATACTTTTTCGATTGAAAGCGTTTATTGCAGGATTAATGATGGTGGTCTTCGGTTCTCTTTTGCTAAGGTCACGAGGAGCGTTAAAAGGCCCTTTAAAGTTTAGTCGTTAATGGTGCGGTTCTTATTTGAGATAATCTCAAAAAAAAAGAAGATGTCAGGGACCTAGGATTTGCACTCGTGTGCGACAAACGATGAATCTATTATCATCTTTTTCTTTCATGTCCTTATAGTTGTTTGTTTGGGATAGTTTGAGTGTTAAGTTAAATTTCAACCTCCCACAGGGGCTTTTTTCTGTTAAGCGCTTTTGGTCCTCGTGAAGATACAATGCTATTAACAAACAGGACAGGGTTTTTTTGGGATGTTTTGACTGCGGCCGCTTTTTGGGGTGTATAGAAAGAACATAACAATAAAATCTTTAACAATATGGTCAATCCCCTAACGAAACTTTATACATTTGCTCTGCTTTCATTTCTTGTTTGGAGTCTTCTCATCTCAGGTAGGGCAAGAGCGACGATGACACAGGCGTTGGGACAGTCTTGAATGGATGACGTTTCAGACGTTCATCGGAGGGAACTTGTGTGTGTGTGTGTGTTGTTGTGGGTTGGGGGGGTGGATTTTGGATCCTGATGACATGTAACTGGCGCTGATGCGGGATCAAAATCTTGTCGTTTTGGACTTTTTTGGTGCAAGTGTCTTCTGAGTGGCATGTTTTTTGCACCTGCATGTGCATTTGTGCTTTGTTCGGAACAATCATTGCTTCTTTTTGTGTTGTTCGTTTTGATTTTGATTGTTTTCATTAAAATTATTTTAATGAAGCGCGGAGAACTTTTCCGGCCGTATTTTAAAAAAAAAAAACAACTCATATATATTTTGAAATCCTGGGCCACGTCCATTACAAACAAACATTGTATTTTGGATTTACAAACAAAAACCCGCTGAGTCACCATGACGGCGTCAGGAATCAGCAAAATTGCTGAGTGCAAACAAACAGGCTTTAGTTGATTCTAAGACTCCAAAAACACTCGATTCTGGGGATTGTCCGGCATTTCAATTTTAGCTCCAATATTTATTATTTTATTTTAATTTTTTTTTTTAAAGTACCATCAAATTTCTTCTCTTTCGTCAAATGTCCATTCTCCATTTATATATTTAAGTCGTGGTCATGAGATTTTCAATGCTAAAATTTCAGGTTTACATTTTAGACCTCAACTAATCTATTCATTGGTGAGCTTGGGTTAGTGTTGGATTTAGGTTTGGTTTCATAATTGATATATTTTTTTTAACATGGATCTAATGCTGGTTCTTCTGTAAGAAATAAAAGCAACTATTATGCGGATTAACAGCCATGAATCAAGAATCAATATCATCTCAAGAATTGAATACGTGATTAATATACATATACATTAAATCCCCATACCTGAAGCCATTGGAGAAGATTAGATGAAGGTTGAAGAAGACCTTGATTCCTTCCTTTTGATCCTGCAAACCCTAATGCAAATAACCTCTTTTCTCTATCTCCTTTTCCTTGCACAAAACTCTTAGTTTTTCTTTTACTGATGGGTTCTCAAAAATTATGAGAGAAGAGATTGTAATTCTTTGCAGGAGGAGAAAAGTGGGTCGCACATTTGCAAATAAACCCTTGAAATAATACCATCCATCATGGTACCCTTATATCTCAAAAGATTATATAAACTATATAAATGTGACTTTAATATGGGCACCCTTAATATCAGTTAACCTTAATTAGGAATCCAACAAATAACCAAGGTTATTGGTCCACCTTTAATGTGAGATTAACATTCTCCCACTTGGACCATTAACCGATTAGGTTAAAACTTTAGAAAACAAATAAAAGAAAAGACTCATTTGTAAATCATTTTTGACTCTATTGGATTCCATACCGAAAAACCTTGACACGTGATCACGAATTTAAAAAAAAACAACAACTGATAAGCCCAAATATGAAATACTGTAATACTGCAATTAGCTTGGACCACCAATGCGAGTCATAGCGGTTATACAACATCCACGTCATACTCCCTTCTATGTACCACAACATTGATAACCCTTACTAATTGAGTCCATAACCATAATGACCCCTGTAATTGTCTTGTAAAGACATTTCCTGTTTAACATACATCCATACAAAATATGTGCACACATAATTGGATAACAGGAAACACAGAAACAACCTTTTATTGCGCAATAATGTCAATTACATAAGTACCAAAATATACATTTACAGATTGTCCAAAAGACCCATTCTAACAACATGTTCCTTAAATGTCTTTGGAGGCAATCCTTTTGTCATTGGATCAGCAACCATTAAAGTGGTACTTATACTTTCAATTGACACTTTCTGTTTCTCAACTCTTTCTCTAACCACCAAGTACTTCAGTTCTATGTGTCTAGAACCATTAGAGTACTTACCATTCTTAGAGAAGAAAACGGCTGCTGTATTGTCACAATATATCTTCAGCGGCCTGGCAATAGAGTCAACTACACCAAGTGCTGAGATAAAATTCCTTAACCATAATGCATGATTTGTGGCCTCAAAACAAGCTATGAACTCAGCCTCCATCGTGGATGAAGCAATGATAGACTGCTTTACACTCTTCCACGAGATTGCCCCACCTGCTAGCAAGAAAATAAATCCTGAGGTAGACTTCCTGCTATCTGGGCAACCACCAAAATCTGAGTCCGAATAGCCGATCACCTCCAACTGATCTGATCTCCTGTATGTGAGCATATGGTCCTTCGTCCCTTGAAGATACCGCATAACCTTCTTAGCCAACTTCCAGTGCTCCATTCCTGGATTGCTTTGGTATCTTCCCAACATCCCAACTGCAAAACTGATATCTGGCCTGGTACAAGTGCTTGCATACATCAAGCTCCCAACAGCTGATGCATACGGAACTTTCTGCATTTGACCCTTTTCTAAGTCATTTCTGGGACACTGGCTCCCACTTAATTTGTCACCCTTCTGAATGGGTGCAGGACTGACTGAACACATTTCCATATGAAATCTTTCCAAGACTCGGTTGATATAACCTTTCTGAGACAGTCCTAGCAATCCTCGAGATCTATCCCTGAAGATCTCTATGCCAATGACATAAGCTGCCTCACCCATATCAACCATCTGAAAGTTCTTGGTAATATAGCTTTTAGTTTCATACAGCAGACCAATATCACTACTGGCTAACAAGATATCATCCACATACAGAACCAAAAATATAAACTTGCTCCCACTGATCTTTAGATATATACACTGATCAACAGTGTTTTCTGTAAATCCAAAAGATGTAATGGTATCATTAAACTTTATATACCATTGCCTGGAAGCTTGTTTAAGTCCGTATATGGATTTCTTTAATTTGCAAGCCAAGTGTTCTTTACCTTCATTTGCGAACCCTTCAGGTTGCTCCATGTAAATTACCTCATCCAAATCTCCATTCAGAAAAGCAGTTTTCACATCCATTTGATGTAACTCCAAATCATAATGAGCTACAAGTGCCATAATGATTCTAAGAGAGTCCTTCTTTGATACTGGAGAGAAGGTTTCTCTATAATCAATGCCTTCCTTCTGAGTGAAACCTTTAGCCACAAGTCTGGCCTTATATCGTTCGATATTGCCTTTAGAGTCGCGCTTGGTCTTAAAGACCCATTTACACCCGACTTTCTTACAGTTATCAGGCAATTCAACGAGATCCCAGACTTGGTTTTGGTCCATAGATTTCAACTCATCATTCATAGCATCAATCCATTTACTAGAATCATTGCATTCTATGGCTTGTGAAAATGAAACTGGATCTTTATTTATCCCAATATCATAATCAGATTCCTGTAGATACACCACATAATCATCTGAAATGGCAGATCTTCTTTCCCTTTGAGATCTTCTCAAAGCTGCCGGTTGTGGTGGTTCTACAATATTTTCAATGGCGATATCCTCATGGAGTGGTGAACCAATATCAATATGTTGTTCTGGTATCTCAACTTGATGATCAAGCTGAGGGACAACAATTTCTCTTGAAGGAAAGGTAATTGGGATATTTACCCTTACTACTTCAAGATCTACCTTTCTTGGTTCATCACTCCCACTAAATTCACCATTCTCCAGGAATCTGGCATTACCAGTTTCAACTATTCTTGTACTATGGTTAGGGCAATAAAATTTGTATCCCTTAGACTTATCTGGATAACCAATGAAATACCCAGATATTGTTTTTAAGTCTAATTTCTTTTCTTGTGGATTATATATTCTAGCCTCTGCTGGACAACCCCAAACATGTAAATGTCTTAAACTAGGTTTCCTACCAGTCCACAACTCGAAAGGAGTTGTTGGGACTGCCTTACTAGGAACCCTGTTTAAGATATACATAGCAGTCTTTAAGGCTTCATTCCACAATGAAATGGGTACATTAGAGAAGCTCATCATGCTCCTAACCATATCCATAAGTGTTCGGTTTCGCCTTTCAGCAACACCATTCTGCTGAGGCGTACCTGGCATTGTGTATTGAGCACAAATACCACGCTTTTCTAGAAATTTGGCAAATGGGCCAGGATGTTGTCCTGACTCATCATATCTACCATAAAATTCACCACCTCGATCTGATCTTATGATTTTAACCTTTCTATCTAATTGTCTCTCGACTTCTGTAATGAACACCTCAAGGATGTCAACAGCCTGAGACTTTTCATTAATTAGATACACATAACCATAACGTGACAGATCATCTATAAAGGTAATGAAATATCTCTCTCCCGTAAAACATGGAATTGAGAGTGGTCCGCAAATATCTGTATGAATTATTTCAAGGAGTTCTTTACTTCTTGTGGCACCTTTCTTAGTGTGTTTGGTTTGCTTTCCTTTTATGCAATCCACACACACATCAAAATCAGTGAAGTCTAGGTTATCCAAAATCCCATTCTTCACTAATCTTATTATTCTATCCCTGGAGATATGCCCCAGTCTCCTATGCCACAAGATAGAGGATTTTTCATTTATTAAGCCACGTTTAATACCAACATTCGAATGCAGAGATAATAAAGATTGTGCAAACTCATCATTCAATGAAATTTTATATAAACCATCACATAAAATTCCATGTCCAACCGGAATTGAATTATACATTAAACTGAGTTTTCCACAACTGAATAAAACAGAATATCCAAAAACATCTAATTTGGATATTGACATTAAGTTCCTAGAAATCGAAGGTACATAAAAAGTATCTTCAAGATCCATCTGATGTCCCGTCTCCAAGAGTAGTCGATAAGTACCAACATATTCGACCTCCACTTTGAGACGGTTCCCCATAAAGACGAATCTCTCACTTTCCTTCGGTTTCCGGGTTGTAAGGAATCCCTGCATTGAATTAGTTATGTGAGTTGTGGCTCCAGAGTCAATCCACCAAGTATTAGAAGGTACTTCAGCAAGATTTGATTCATAACATACAAAAGAAAGATTTATACCTTTCTTTTCGAACCAAGCTTTCCTCTTGTTGCAGTCCTTCTTCACATGTCCCTTTCTGCCACAGAAGTAGCACTTGACAGTGAAGACCTTTCCATGACCTTGGCTACTTTCCCCATGGTCATGCCCTTTCTTTGATGGAAATCTCTTACCTCTTCCATATTTACCTTTCTTATGGATACCTCCTTGAGTTACTGCCAATACTGAGTGATGCCCTTCTTGCCTCAGTCTCACTTCCTCTTGTACACACATACCAGTTAGCTCATTCAAATTCCACTTATCTTTATGAGTGTTGTAGTGAATCTTGAATGGCCCAAACTGAGGAGGAAGTGAGTTGAGGATGAACTGTACCAAGAAGGATTCATCCACTTTCATACCCAGTGATCCTAACTTAGCAGCCTTATCAGTCATATTTAGAATGTGTTGTTGAACTCCTCTATTACCATCATATTTCATGGTGGTAAGTTCAGCCATAAGGGTGCCAGCTAATGACTTATCTGCAGACTTAAATCGGTCTTTTACAGCAGATAAAAGTTCAGATGCACTAGTAGTATGTGGGAGGGAAGTCTTGATGTTATTGGCTATGGTCATCTTTATGAACATGAGACTGAGTCTATTCGACCTTTCCCAAGCTTTGGCATGGCTAACCTGCTCTGCTGTACTTTCAGCAGTCACTTCATCAGGTTTCTCTACCAAAAGGGCCATGTCTAGGTCCAGGACACCCAGTGTAAACTGTACATGCTCAAACCACTCAGAGAAATTTGTACCATCCAGGGCTGGAATGCTAGTGGCATGAGTGTGAAGGGAAGTAGGGACGTTCACTGAAACATAATAGGACATTGCTCACATTAGGCCACGAATCAATACAATAACCTTAAATTTAATTAAGATGAACTATTGATATCACTTTGATTTCTCCTTTGGGCGAAACCTAAGCATATCTAGTGTTCACTCTTTAGGTGAGAACTTTTATCACCTACGTAGGTCTAATATAATTTATGTCACTTAGATAGTAAGTCATGTTACCTTTGGGTATCCAATTCCACACCACTAAGTTACATAAATTACACTACCCTACCCCGGTTCATAATTATTTGAAAGAGACTTTCCTTTGGGCCAGTCCCAATCTCCTAACTAGAACCGCCATCGAGAGTATTATTGTCTTTAATGTCACTTACATTGACAAGTCTTTTATGTAGTTGTATATTCATAAGGTTTACTAACATAGGTCACTTTGGCAACTACTAGATCAATAAGCCTTATGAATACAAAAACTAACCAATAATATTCTCTAATCTTTTATTTGAGAAATGCCATAATACTTCAATTCTATTACTTGACCAACATCAATCAATATTAACACAATAACTTAAATGTGTAACATACTTTAATGATTGATTATAAACAACCATTAGTCGACTACAAGGAAAGACTAGTCGACTTGGGTCAAGTCAAGTCGACTATAAGGAAAGACTAGTCGACTTGAGTCAAGTCAAGTCGACTACACATTTAGGTCTAGTCGACTAGGGCAAGGAAAAGTTAGTCGACTATACCCTATAATTAGTCGACTACAAATTTTATCAGTCGACTACACATATTATTAGTCGACTCCTGTTGGAAGGCAAACTCTCGGTTAAATATTAGTCGACTTGGCAAAAATGGTTAGTCGACTATACACTTTACTAGTCGACTAATCAAAAATATAAGTCGACTCCTGTTAGAAACAGAGAGTTCTCAACTTTCGGGAAAATAAATTAGTCGACTATAACATATGATTAGTCGACTAATAGTCGACGAAACAGTTATCAAATGGCAGTTCCTGTTCCGATGACTTAATCAAAAATTAGGGAAAATTAGGGTTTCTTAATCCTAAATTTTGATCCCTATTAATTGCATAATTAGAGGAGTATGAACATGATATTAGGGTTATGTAATCCTCTATTAATTCCACAATTAAAAGATCAAAAATTTGATTTTATGAAACATTAATCAAAACCCTAATTTACCATAATCTTTAATCCAAGATGTATTGATTCTTAACACGGCTCTGATACCAAATGTAAGAAATAAAAGCAACTATTATGCGGATTAACAGCCATGAATCAAGAATCAATATCATCTCAAGAATTGAATACGTGATTAATATACATATACATTAAATCCCCATACCTGAAGCCATTGGAGAAGATTAGATGAAGGTTGAAGAAGACCTTGATTCCTTCCTTTTGATCCTGCAAACCCTAATGCAAATAACCTCTTTTCTCTATCTCCTTTTCCTTGCACAAAACTCTTAGTTTTTCTTTTACTGATGGGTTCTCAAAAATTATGAGAGCAGAGATTGTAATTCTTTGCAGGAGGAGAAAAGTGGGTCGCACATTTGCAAATAAACCCTTGAAATAATACCATCCATCATGGTACCCTTATATCTCAAAAGATTATATAAACTATATAAATGTGACTTTAATATGGGCACCCTTAATATCAGTTAACCTTAATTAGGAATCCAACAAATAACCAAGGTTATTGGTCCACCTTTAATGTGAGATTAACATCTTCTTCTTCTTGTTTTTTTTTTGCTATTTAGGAGTGAGGTCTTAGCAATTTAACGCAGACGAGGAAGCGAAGAAGAGAAGTGATGTGGGCTAGATCTCGTCCTAATACTGACGAACTCTGAAGAAATCTTCAGGTAGGGAATAATCACCCGAATCCACGAGTGTGACGACTCGAATCCACGGGCCAAGAGATCGACTCGAATCTATGAACAAATTTGAGGAAAAAACTCAAAATATATTAATAAAATTATGTGTGTCTACAAATACAAGAGATTTGGAGGCCTTTTATAGCCTGTGAATAAATCCTATCCTATCTTGAAAGTAAAATCAAAATATAGAAAGAAACATAAAAGAATTTAGAAACCAGCAGAATCCTAAACATGTTCTGATATAGTAGATGAGCGCAGGACGGCCGATCGATTGTCAAGTCCTTCGTTCGCTGTTTGTTTCGGTCGACCGGTGGTCAACTGACTGAAAGTTCTTGGTTCTCTGTTGGGCGTCGTTCGACCAGTCGGTTGACCGACTATATGGTTCAACTCTTGATTTTGTACGGTCGACCGATTTGACCGATGTTTTGGCTAAGAGATTCAGTCGATCGTTCGATCGATTGAAACATGTTGTTTCAGTTGCCATGAGCCTGCTGCTATTGCCTTGATCTCCTGCATTAGTCCCTTCCTCTTCAAAGAGTTCGCCCTCGAGTTATCATCAGGATATAACTGTTCAGTTGGGTGATAACTTTAGAGATTTGCAACATTGAATGTCTTTGACATGGTCATATAGCTCGGAAGATCCACAATATAGGCGTTATCATTGATCTTCTTTGCAATTTTAAACGAATCATACTTCTTTGGCTTCAATTTGTTGTATGATCCCGTAGGGATTCTTTCTTTCTCAGGTATACCATCACCATATCTCCTTCGTCAAAGACATTTTCTCTCTTCCTTTTATCAGCTGTGACCTTATACCTTGCATTGGATTTCTCTAGCCTTGTCCGAACCTCCTTTTGAAGATCTAGCGTTTGTTCCGCCATAGCACTAGCTGCACTACTAAATTTCTAACCAATGGGTAGTTTTGCTAAGTTTAGAAGATGATGGGTACCGTTTGATGCAAAATAGAGAAAGGTGATATACCCGTAGAGCTGTTAATAGCATTGTTGTAAGCAAATTCTTCTTGAGGTAACGCCTGACCCCATGATTTTACCCCTCCATAAGTTGCCTAGAGTGCAGTTGATAATTTCTATTTGGCCATTAGTTTGTGGGTGTGTTGTGCTATTGTACTTCAAAGATGTATCAAATTTCATCCATAGGGTAGTCCAGAATATCGCCAAGAACTAACTATCTCAAACCGAAATAATGAAACTTGGTACTCTATGTAGTCCCACAATCTCTTGAAAGAATAATTTGGTCACATGAGGTGCATCGGATGTCTTCCAGCATGAAATAAAATACGTCATCTTAGAGAATTGATCAACTACTACGAAGATGAAATCTACTCCCTTTTGTGTGCGAGGAAGTCCCAACACGGAATCCATGCTCAAGTCTTCCCAAATATCTATGGAACGGGCAAAGGAGTATACAAATGCATATTCTGAGCTTGGCCTTTAGCAACATTACAAACTGGACAACTCTTTACAATTGTAGTCACATTCTTTTCCAATTAGGATGAATGATATCTTTCCACAGGACTTGCCACTGTTTTTTCCCTTCCAAAATGTCCAACAAGATCGCCTCTATGTAAGCCTCTAATGACTTTCTTCCTCAATGAGGTTTGTGAAAAACATAACATGCTTCCTTTTAGAAGAAATCCGTCTTGGATATGAAAGTTTTGTGGGGCTATCATGACGAGCACATCTCTCTAATTTCAGCAAAGTCTTCATCATCTTGATATAGCTCCTTCAAGCACTCGAACCTAATAATTCCGCTTTGCAATGAGACCAACAACGAAACTCTTCGACTCAACGCGTCAGGAACCTTGTTATCTGCTCTAGATTTATGACCGATCACAAAATTAAATTGTTCAAAGTAGGATGCCCACCTTGCATGCATTCTGTTGATGTGCTTTTTGTTCTTGAAGTGTTGGACTGATTGATGATTCGAGAAAGTACGAAATCACTAGTTATAAGATAGCTCTCTCATATCTTCAATGAACGGTAATAGTTCTTGCATATAGGTGGGCCACTTTTATCGTGCCTCATTTAACTATTCACTGAGGATAGGCAATGGGCTTCTTTACTTGTGATAATACTACTCCAATGCGTACTCCACAAGCATCACACTCTATCTCGAACACTTTTTCAAAATTTGAAAAAGCTAATACATAGGCGTTAGCAAGCTTTTCTTTTTGAGAACAAAAAGCTCTTCTGGATTTTTCAGTCCAAACAAAAGGACCCTTCTTCTTCAAGTAATCTATCATAGGGGTGGCCAAACTACTAAAGTTACAGATGAATCACCGATAAAAAGTAGCTAGGCTATGAAAACTTTTTGCTTCGGTTGCACTCTTGGGGATGGGCCAATCTCAGATTGCCCTCACTTTCTCCCTGTCTACATGGATCCCTTGAGTACTAACAACAAAGCCTAAGAATATCAGGCTCGAGTCATAAAGCTGCACTTTTTGAGATTGATATACAATTTGTTGGCTTGGAGCACTGTGAAGACTTTCCGTAAATGTCACAAATGTTCAGCCTCACTAGCACTGTAGATGAGAATGTCATCGAAATAGACAACCACAAATTTGCCCAAGAAAGGCTTCAGTACTTGATTCATGAGCCTCATGAAAGTGTTTGGGCGTTGGATAGCTGAAAGGGCATGACCGGTCACTCATACAATTATTCCGGAGTCTAAAATGTTGTCTTCCATTTATCTCCCAGTCTAATGCGGATTTGGTGATAATCGCTCCTCAGGTTGATCTTCAAAAATAAACATGATCCTCCTAACTGATCCAACATATCATCAGACGGGCTATTGGTAATCGATACCTGATGGTGATCTTGTTAATGGCTCGGCTGTCTATACACATGCACCAACTCTTATCTTTCTTTGGCGTCAGAAGGGTTGGTACCTCGTATAGACTCATGCTTTCTCTTATTCTCCCCTTTTGGATCAACTCTTTGACTTTCTCCCTTAAGATTTCACTCTCTTTGGGATTCATCCTGTAATATGGAAGGTTGGGTAGGCTTGCCTAGGGATAGAGTTAATGTCGTGCTGGATATCCCTCATGGGCGGCAACTCATTCGGGCCATGAACTTTTCTTTGGAGCTCCTTCAATATTGGCTTCATCTTCTCGGGGCCTTCAACTGATGATCTGACCTCCTCTTTGACTATCAAGGCAAACTTATGTTTCATCTCTTAGGATTCTACTAAGAATTCACCTCGGTTGCATATGGAGATGAACTTTGGCATCTCTTCCTTGGTCGGCTTTGGCGCAGGTGGGATGGGCTTCATGGCGATCCTCTTGCCCTCTTGCATGAACATATAGATGTTCTTTTGTCTCGATGGGTAGCATCGACATCATGTTTCCATGGTCTCCCTAGAATGTGACATGCATCTATGTCGACAACATTACAAGTAACATAATCTTGATAAAATTTGCCAATTGAGATAAGAATATGGCAAAGATTTGTTACCTTGATGCAAGGGCCCTTCTTTATCCACCCGATGGCGTGTGGGTGCGGTTGTCGCTTCGTTGTTAGCTCCAAATAGTCTACCAATGTGCTAGAGATAATGTCTCACAACTGCCGTTATCGATGATGAGATTGCATACCTTGCCTTTGACTGAACACCATGAGTAGAACATTTGATGCCGTTGTGTTGTGTCGGGGTTCTTTTGGTTGCAAAGCAATCGTTGAACCAAGCAGGTGGCCTGTCACGCCTCATTTTTTAAAGTACGGTATAACAATACGTGACATGATCGGCTACGTATATACATGGGTTATGTAGTCTCTACGTAAACCCATTAAGTCTCCTGTAGATCTGCACAAGTATCATAACAAAGCAAGAATACTGCTGATATATATATATATATATATATATATATATATATATATATATATATATATATATATATATATATATATATATATAGAGAGAGAGAGAGGAGAGAGAGAGAGAGAGAGGAGTCTTCGACTGCGAAACTTTCGCAATAGGTTTCGTGCGAAAATGATTCTCAGTCGTGGATCCGATGGGCGAAATAAGTGAGAGATTCATCTGGGAAAATTTAAAAAAATGGTGGGTCCACTTCCTTTAATAAAAATGTTGGCCTCTCTCTCTTTCTCAAAACAACCTGGCTGCTCTTCTGTCTTCACCTCAAGAATCTCCCTCCCCTTTCTCTCGAAACCTGCTCTCTTTCTCGCCTGAGCCCTCGTCGACGACCGCCATAGCTCGAGCTCCTCACTTCTCTCTCCCCCCTCTCTATGCTCTCTCTCCAGACCAGATCTTTCTCTCTCTTCTCTCTTTCTCTTAGGATAAGATCTCGCCACCGCAGCTCACCGTTGCACCTCGAGCTCACTGATCTCTCCCCTTACCATCTCTCTTGAAATCAAACTGTTGGGCTCTCTATTGTGGCATTTTGTTCAATTTGATAGTGGCCAATCTCTTGAATTGGAAGTGTTGAATTGGGCTCTCTGAACATAGCATTTCTCTTGTAATTGGAACTGTTGAATTCCAAGTTTTTGAATATGTTGGGCTTGAACATAGCCTTTCTCTGAACATAGAAGTTGTATTGTACATGTTTGTCTGTGTTGTAAAGGAGAAAATTTATGGGATGAGACTGTATATGTTTGAACTGTTCAATTCCTAAATTTGTCTGTGTATGTTTGTCTGAGTTGTAAAGGAGATGGTTTTTGAATATGTTGGCCTCTGTTCTATGTTTCATCTTCAAGGAGAGTCCACAGAGTCCTATATTTTAACTTCCTTTTTTCTCAAAGTTGCAAGGATGTGAAAGGTGGATCACATTTCTCTTGCATGAATTCACCTCTGTACAGTCTTGGCAGTTTATAATCAGTCTCTGATATTTCATTTTTCTTGTGAAAATAAAGTGTTTGACACTAGCTTTGGTTCTGGGAAATGTGCTTGCATTGCTATATGGATGCGTATTGGATGTATATATATGTGTATGTGTATGTGAATTGGATGTTTCTATTACTTCAGGGGAAAGAAAGATCAACAGGCTGAAGGAGGCTACAGAAATGTTACTTGCTGATTCATCAGAACATGCAAGGAGAGTCATCAGAAGATGCAAGGAGAGTCAAATTTTAATCTTTCAATGAGCAAGTTTATTGCCCCATTCACCAGACCCCATCTTGCTACATTCAAATAATGAGATTAGAAAGTTACTTGCTGCATTCAAACAACCAGTCATCAGACTCTAGGGCCTTAATTCATATAGCATTTTCTTGCTGCATTTAAATGAGCGGCTACATTCAAACTGGAAGACATTTAGCATGATCTTTTACAACCAATCACTCACATCATCAATAAGTATGGGAGAGGATTTAACAATCAATACTTAACAATCAATACTTATAGTCATTCATAAATGCATCAATAGAGGATTAACAATCAACAGGAATAATTACTCAAACAATTGCTTCAACAAACCCCACTACTTGCCCAACAGGTTGCATACATTTTAAGTTACATAAAAATCATTCTGGAGTTCATACATTCCTTCATGCGTTCCTTCATACATTCCAAGTTCATACATTCATCAGTTCATATATTCCAAGTTCAACCAAACCCCAGCACTATTACAAAATTTAACTACATTCCATCTTACATAAATTCCAACTGAAATACATTCCAAGTTCCAAAATATTGCACCAAAATGTGATAAAATATATGGACCAGAGGGCAGAGGCGAGGTCCAGAGGCCAACGACGCACTGCAGAGGGCGGCGACCAGATGTAGAGAGTGGAGCTCGAGATCCGGTCCTGAGAATGAGATCTG
>JAVJIF010021813.1:0-92730 GCA_038442645.1 Agave tequilana | reverse complement strand
TCAGCCTTTAGCCCTTAATCTTCTATTTGTCTCATTTTGGACTAATTCCTAAATCCATGAGGTATCACGAATTTTTGAATTTGAGGATGAGTAGGATGCTGAGATGAATTATGGTAGAAAACATTTAAATTCAGGTTCAGATTTAGTTGGTATTACTAGTAGAAACTCTCACGTGAGTTTTGTCTTTTTCGCAGATCTGATAGTGTCTTACTTCCTTGTGGTGAATGAATGCGACTTGTTTTAGATACTCATTAATAGGCAATTAATTTAAGCTCCGAACTAGTTGTGCTTATTCTTGCTTTAAGCGATATCCTTATAATCTCTTAACTCTGTGCACCATCACAGGTATGATCTGAAAGTTGAATGCGTGCATCATCTAACAGATACAGGTCGAGCACTCCAGATGCATGTTTCTTTTTTGCAGATAACCTTGTTGTGATTGATCACAGCAATGGTGATGCGTATATCCTTTCCATACATGAGAATTGTCATCCATACACTAGAAAGGGATCGCAGGAAATCACAAAAAGAGTATCTATGGTGGTTGAAACTGAAAAGAGGCTTCTCAGGTTAAAATTCACTGCTACTAAAAGCTGAACATGAAAAAATCACAAGCAGGATTATGTATCTCGTCTAAGGAAAGTTTTGTTGTTGATAAATCAAGACAACAGTATATTGAAGATGTGAGAAGTGTCTGAAGTTAATTAGAGACGGGGAGAGCTATGAGTTGTGTCTTACAACACAGATGAGGAAGAGAATTGAAGGCATAAATTATCTGAAGCTCTATCTAAATCTAAGGGAACAGAATCCCGCCCCATATGCTGCCTGGCTAAATTTTTCGAAGGAAAATTTATGTATTTGTTGCTCTTCACCTGAAAGGTTTCTACAATTGGATGGGATGGTAAACTTGAAGCAAAGCCTATTAAGGGACTATTGCTCGTGGAAGAACACCAGAGGAAGATAAACTTCTTAGATTACAGCTGGAATAAGGTAAGCTTATTTGCTGATTAAACCATTCAGCATTCCTGTTTTAGGGATATTCACTGCATTGTTGAATATATTTTTTTCCTTCTGCCTTTTCAGTCATGGCTTTTTCCCAGGCTTATAGATTCTCAACATTATTTTGTTGATCAACATATTTTAGTATTACAAATGAGTTAAAAAATTGATTAATTGGTATGAATAAACTAGTTTGAAAAAACTATTCTTACTTTCGCCAGACCAGTTTCATACAGACCAAAATACCTAGAAAATTTCAAATGTTCATTACGTACATAATTGCAGTGGTGTATGCACATAACTGCAGCAGTGGTGTGCAGTGGTGTACGCACATAACTGCAGTGGTGTACGGGCAAATGATCCTCTGCAGCTATCAGACAATGTCCTGTTTATATATTCCTTGTCTTATACAAACCAATGTATGGAAAATTACATTGTTTTTATCCCTTCTTTCATGTGTTTGAACTGTATATGAGATAAGTCCTCTGCATGTTGGTTTTTCAAGTGTTAATGCCAAACCCTTATCTCATGGTTACCTCTGAGAAATATGGCACCAACTAATGAAGGATTGCCATCAATTTGGTAATGGGTCTTTAAATTTTTTGTACCCTCGCTTGAAGTCCTCTTGACTTAAGAATTTGCTCCATAGCCCTCACGTTCTGAAAAAAAATTCTGGCGAGACAGTAACTAGCTTTTGATGAATTGGGATGAATGCTCTGTTGTTGTCATTGCTATTGACTGTTACAATGCCAGGCTTCTCACAGAATTGGGATGCAGAGGCTTTACTTTTTTGCTATAAATCCAAATGGTAAACTTTACTCTTCAGTTTTAAGAAAAGATTGAATGGCCATATTTTGATAATACAGGGATTTATATTTCCTAAGTTCCGGTGAACAAAAATGGTCCACTTCATCTAGTAGATCAGTTTTTTTTATATATGAATATATTTTGACGTGATGAGCTCTTAATAGCAGTATTGAATATACTGTATGTGTCCGCTATTTCTTTAAATACTTGATTCCTTGCGAATATCTATTTTTCCTGATGTTTCAGAAAGAGATGACCAAGTTCTTTTCCTGACCTTAAGCTGATGCTCAAGTACAGTACCCTAATGTCTTCCTGTTAAAATTTTCCCAAAGACTAAGAAGTTAGATAACACTCATAGATAACAAAGATATAAAAAACAAGATAAGATATTGCTTATATCATACATACCTTCATCCTCTTGCTTCTTGAAAATTTGATAAGATCAACTTGTTGCTTCTCCATGTTGGTCATGTTCTATGCAGAATTTGTTTTAACTGATCTATTCTCTACTGCTGTTGTTAAGTCATTAGCGTATGTATTCTGCGATATAAGCCAGAACCTACATGGCGAATATCTTTGCCAAACTTCCTATTTGCAACGATGGAATCAGCGATCATTTACATATGACCTCAATGTTATTTGAACTATTATTATTATTTTTTAAAACTTAATGCAGATGTCACTACTTTTGTAATATAAGTTTGATCAGGGAAAAGAGATTTAACATCTGGTCCTGAAACAAAAGCTTTGTCTGACAATAATTACTTTCTTTTTTCTTCTCTGGACGAACGGGGAAAATTTAACAGAAAAAATTCATCGTTAAACCCCTATGCCTGATGGATCTCAACCGGTTGAAATTAAACTCTTATAGCTTCTCTTTTAAGTGCTACTGATGTTGAAATTGCTATTGTCTGATTACTTTCTTTAATCTGAATTTGGGTTCTTTTAATAATACAAAAAAGTTACCTAACTTTACAACTTGCTATCTTAGCAATGCATCTGATGTGATATTTCTCTTCTTTCTACGGTGAGAAGGACCAGGCCGAAAATCTTATGATAGTGGATCTTCTAAGAAATGACCTTGGCCGAGTTTGTGAACCAGGTAGTGTGTGTGCCTCATCTGATGAAGGTGGAATCATATGCGACTGTTCACACAATGGTCAGTACAATCCAAGGGAAGAAGTCATCAAATGTTAGCCCAATTGACTGCGTTAGTAGCTGCCTTTCCAGGAGGTTCGATGACTGGGGCACCAAAGCTGAGATCAATGGAACTTCTTGATTCACTTGAAAGCTCCTCTCGTGGTATCTACTCAGGCTCCATCGGCTTTTTCTCATACAATCAGACCTTCGATCTCAACATAGTTATCCGAACTGTCATTATTCACGAGGGGGAAGCCTCAGTAGGCGCTGGTGGTGCAATTGTTGCTCTGTCAAAACCAGAAGAGGAGTATGAAGAAATGATGCTAAAAGCAAAGGCGCCAACAAGGGTTGTTGATGAGCATACCAGAAATGTGGATTTCACTGGTGCCAGAGCTTTCAATATGGCCATGTGAGAGGATGGTGTTGCTCTCTTAAACCCAGAAGAGGAGTATGAAAAAATGATTCTGAAAGCAAGGCACCAACAAGGATGGTTGATGAGCACATCACAAATTGGGATTGCCATGGCAGGCTGTCAAGATGGTGGCATGACTTGTGAGAGGATGGAGGAATCTACATATACTTTTTACATAGGAACTGAATGGTTTTCTTCTCAACGTGTATCTGATTAAAAGCAGAAGCCATAACACGAATTTGATGAGTACAACAGAGTTTTGGATTCATGTGACAGAAAATGACCATACGAAGAAGATGGAGGGGACATTTGTATACCTAAATTATACCCCCTACTTAACTAGCAAATTGGTTTTTATTCTTTCATTATATTTATATATCCCTCTGATTGGATTGTAACACAGTAACAGATAAACAGCGCGGCCTTTTGTATTGCAGCATCCATATTTATAGACTGAGAAGCAAAAAAAAAAAAAAAGTTGTATTTATCTCAGGCCTTCAGTTTAGCAGTTCTGAATGCTTGATTGTTTTGATTCACTGTCTTAATAATCAAATACTCCTATATCTTCTCTGTAGCCTTCTCTTAAAATTCATGGTGCATCCACTGATATCTTGAAAAGAGTTCTGTTGATCATTTGCTTTTCTTCTAAAATGGACATTTGGCTCGTGTATCTTTGAAGAAATACGCGTGATGTGGTGCATGCGTGCATGTGTTATATGAATGCTTGATTTTGCAATCTAAGCTCATTTCACCCTAAAGCTTTCTCTGAAATTTTCTGCATTTCAAGATGAAGAGGGGAGAGGAATAGCTGTGTGGAAATATACATCCATCTTTGAGGTACAAATATAAGCACACTATCCAACCTAGAACTTACTAAAATAACAGAAAACTAACTTGATCTTCTATCTGGCTTTCATATGAATATCTAGTATGGAAGTAGCCTACATCAAGCTATTTTCAAATTTAGGTAAACTTTCATACGAGTACCTTCCGTCACTTAAAGCTCTATGTTTTTCCATAAGGACTTCTCTATCATGGAGAAGTAGTTGCATTCCTTCTCCTGATTTTGGATTGTCACCTGAGGTAAAATGGGTGACTTGATAAAGAACTAAAATGATCGCACTGATATCCGATGTTGCCCTTAGAACCGTAGAATGATTCAATAAATTATGAATAAGGATTTGTCATATATTCAAACATCTGAATTCCAAAGTATAACCAACATGCCTTTAGCATTACTACAAATAACAGTTACATGATAAAAAGTGCTTGATAAGATCACCTAAAACAAGCATGGATTTGCCAATAATTTACTTTCTAAATAAACTACAATCTTCATTATGATTTCTTATACACTTGCTTGCATTTTTTTTCCCTTTAACCCATGTCCCTTGTATAAATAGCATTTTCACTTCCCATCTAAATTCATTTCTTTCTGAACCATCATCCTCTAGCAGCCTTGCACTGAAAAGTCAATAAAAGGAGTTAATCCTGCAAGATTAGCTTCTCTAGAAGCAAACATACTATCCAAGGCTTTCATTAATGATGTTGATAGTGCTCTACACAAGGATTGATCTAATGTTTTTGACCAACTACAACCTGCTGTTAATCTATGAGCTCGTGTGCGACAAAATCCTAGACAAGGCAAGTGCGGAAAATTGACATGTCAGAAGTGCTAATTTGTCATTCCAATGTTTAAGACCCCCCCCTGCAACAGGTAAATCTTCGACAATTTCCCTTGAGAGCATCAATAGTAAAAGAAAAATCATGTACTTCGGTGTAAAAAAACTGCATTCTCTGGTCAATATAGAAGCCCTCAAAAACATATACCCACAAAACATAGAAACCATGTCAAAGATTCTGTAATTCTTACAGATTGGGGTGGGGGGGGGGGGGGGGGGGGGGTGGAGGATTACAGTACTGCTCATAATTTTTGATATATGAAATCACATCATGTTTCCATTTTGTTTAAGCCAAAAGAAACCAAGAGAGCTTGTGTATGTTCATGCACCCATTTTCCTCTGTGTGTGCCGTGCGTGCGTGCGTGCGTGTGCTGAAAAAAACAAAAATCAGCAAGATTGGTTTCTTTAGGCAAGGCCAAGGGAACAAAGAGAGTTGCGTGCATATTCATGCATGTGTTCCATGGGGATGTATGGTTGTGTGACATGTATGTGTTTTCCACTATGACAATCACAGAACAACAATCAGCACTCACATCAGATGACCCATTTATATTGTCTGTTAATGTAGTCAGATTAAATTAAACAAGAGATGAACTTGGGCTAAAGAAGATAGTTTATATGGCTGGTAAAAGGAAGATCTATCATATAACTATTACATTCGTGTTCCAGCCACTTTATTACTCTTAGCCACTTCAAAGTATATGATCTGATACGTTTTCTGAACTTTTTTCGCTAAAAAAAAAAAAAAAGATTTAGAAATCTAGTGTGTGTACAGCTCTAACATGTCATGAAGTATACTGCGTTAATTGTTTCTCAGTTCTCGAATTTCAGTTACCTTGCCAGGTTCTCATCAATTTTATATTAGTTCTAGTTGCAAGTATCTACCAATTTGAAAAGAAAATGAGATTAAACTTACAAACCATCATATGCATTACAATTAATTTCTAGAGTGGAGAAAAGACCAGAGGCTTGGACCCTATACTCAATAAACTAAATAATATTATTTCATCCTACAATCTATGGATTTTAGAGTATTCACTAGTAATAGTGTAGACTATTGTACATTTTTGACACCTAAAACTCCAATTCAAGGTTTTGTATGAATTAGATTGTTCTTAAATTTCTGATATCAGAAATTAAGGGATATGTCTACAGAAATAAAGTTATAAATTTCTTCTATTCAGGAAACATATAAATAACAGAAAAACTGCAGAGATGATGGCTCATTCATCTGGGACACTTTCATAAGCCTCATTGTCCATTGATGTTCACGTCATTTGAGACACACTGATACATTAGAAGGTGCCAGCTTTTACAATCACACATTGGATCCCATATTTGACTCATTGTATTGCTTTTGAATTACTCATTGTCTGCATTACACAATAAAAGTCAGACTTTTGATGTGAAGATCACAATGTCAGAATAGGATTTTGGATTAAACTAAGTTGTAAAACCTTTTCTTTCTTTTTTTTTTTTTTGTGGGTGGTGGGGGGGGGGGGGGGGGTGTTTATAAGAGTCACATGGCTGCAATAGATCAGGTCCATATAAGTTGGTAGGGGTGTCAAAGTAATTCTGAGTTAGTGTGACTTGTCAGTTGCAGTTATTATTGTAGTTTAGCACATGAACTATGGTTGAAACCTCGACTCAGTACTAACTGGAAAATATTCTATATTATAATTGAAGACGATTAGGATTGAATTACTTTTCTTAAAGTACGCCATAGAAACCCTTGAGTAAGTCTTGTTACTGTTTACAATAGCCCATAACCCTTCAGATCATGCATACACCAAATGTCGAAAAGCTTTCCAGCAAAAAAAGAGAAAAGGTCAAAGACATCTTACATGCATAAAATCTTCGCTACACAAATCGTAATCATGTTGATCAAATAGCCTAATTCTTTTCTCATATCAGATTTTCTGGTGAATGGTGATTGTTTCGAAACAAATTTTTTCTGTAAGTTTACTTATCTATGTACTTCCAGGTCCTCACTGCAGGAATGATCTGGATGTCAGTGGCATATGTATACTTATCATGAACTGATTTAAGGATTTTTCTTTTTAATTATTTTCACTTTTTTTAGACTATTTTCTTGCTTACTAGAATATTGAAGATTTGAAGGTTAGCTTAATCTGTGCCGGCCAACTACGAAATTCCAACCTCTGATTGTCCATCAAGCTTTTGATGGCAAGTTCCTTTCTCTACATCCTTGATCCACTACCATCTAGAGGGTTGCAGATCAATATTTGTGTACTGATCTTTTGTAACCCCAATTTTTAATGAATAGGGGTGGATTGCTCCCACCTTTTGCCCTATGAGGGAAATTTTTCTCTAAACATATTGATAAATTTCTAACACATATTGATAGCTCCTCTTGAACTCGGGACATATCGCATCACAAACAAGTTATCAACTCAAAATTAGTTCCTTTTCAAGTAATGCAGCAAAGAACAACAATTTGATGGGAAAAACACATGGAAGATGTGCACAAGAAGTATGTGCACCATGTAATGCTTGTATGTGGATATATTCCATAGAAGCGCCAAATTAAAATTGTATATATGTTGTAGCCCAAGCAATTGTTTAGTATTGTATGGTAACTAACTGCGTCAAGAGTAGTGTATTCTTGGTGCTAACTCAACCTAAAGCTATGAAAATTATTTCAATTAATCAAATAGTAAATTAAGTGGTTCTCCCCAAATCAATACATGATTTGGACTATAATTTTAGAAAATGAGCTAATTAGATTTCATGTTTATCGTACTTTAAATTTTGGCGCATGTAAAATGATAGTTTTTTTTCTTTTAATACTTTCAGGAATTCATATTCTAACTCTTCATGAACTATACCGCTAGACTGCATGCTTCACAAACCTTTCGAAAATTAAAAAAAAACACTAATTTTACAATTGTTAGGGACATGCTATCTCATTTTCCTAATTAATCTAGAAAAACACTTCAAAGCAAGGGGGGCCCTTACAATGCGGAAAGCGGGGGCCATGATCTCTCTCTTCCTCTCTTGCATGTACAATGGATATCTCTTAGTTAAAAGCAATTAAAATAAACGGAAAAAAGGCATAAAGTGTACATTAGAGATGCCATAAAATCTTCTCTCACAAAAGTAAAAATAAAAAAAACTAATAGCCCAGCATTAACAAGGAGTGTTTAAATCCTAACTCTTAACCGACTGAATGGAGGTTATCTCCTGTGACTCCTTCACGAATTTTGTCCCTCTATCTGTCGGTACATCTTCCTTCAGCAGAGAGACCCCCACCCCCACCAAAAAAAAAAACACACCGCTCCATCTCCGTCACTATGTCGGTTAGTTTTCACCAACAGAACGGTATACTAGTATATAAAATACTTAGATAAAAAGAAAAAAAATCCCTTTTTAGATAAAGAAAAAAACTTTTTTAAGGGGCAGTTCAATGCACTTTTGCCCCTGCCACAAAGGCTGTCCCTGATAATAAAACCACAAACCCCCAAACCCCTTCTCTCCTTTTCTAATCACAGATACCGGGCCCGGGAAAAAAAATAACGAACCCTAGAGTTCGTGAGAAGGGCGAAAAATATAGAGAGAGAATCGACTCTCTGCTCTCATGGGTAAAATTTTCCCCCTCTCCCCTTCTCCCGCAGTCCCTTTTCAATTCTTAATATTTTATTTCCCTTGACATTAAATCTCTATTTATTTCACCCTGCTATATCTCTTTACATGCTTGTTAAATTCAATATATATGATTGCATGTATCAGGAATTATCTGTGCATTGTTGCATTGTGTCACTTGTTGGATTGGTAGTTGGTTCAGATATTTCTTTGTTGAGACGGGAACAAATTTTGAAACCCTGGTTGAAGAAATCTATTGTTGAGAGATGAATCAAATTTTGGAGAAATTTTGAGTCTTGGGTCTTTTTGCATGTTTACCAACAATGTCTCTAGTGCTGGAGGAAGAGATACACCATTGAGATGATTAGATTAGATGCTATCTAGGGATGTTTGCTTTAGGGAAAGAGCAGAAGAACACAATGAAGATTTTCTAGGGCAACTAGTTATTTAGGGCAATTAATGGAGATAGCTTGCTTGCTGACAGATAAGGTTTGGCATAATTGGCCATTGGGTTTTCAGATCCGATTACTGCATAAAAAACCCATAGAATTATTGGAACATATCAAATAGACTACAGAATTGGTTGCAAATGCTGCTAGGTACCAAAGTACTCTTTGTTTCTTGTCCTCTCATCTCCTTACTATTCAGCACTTCCGAATTCACAGAAACTGTTTATTATTTTAGTTGTTTTCGAGCAGTTTTGGTGAGATCTGCTCTGAAACCTAGTTGAAAGAAGAGGTCTTAGTCTGGTTTCTATCTGGAGAATAGTAGGAACCTCTGAAACTCAAAACCAAGCACTCCAGGACCTGTCACCATCAATGTTCAGAAAGTCAGCCAACAACAAAACGATGGCACTCACCAAGCTGGGCAGCCACCTTGGCGTATCACATAGGGCTGAGTTTGCCAAATTAGGTTCCCTTGGTAGTCTCAATGTCTCTCACTAGCCGGGGGAAGGAGGAAAGGATAAACATGGGAACAATGCGAAATTTAATGGTGAGAAGGTGGCAAACTCCTTTCATCACTCATGGCATCTAGGCCTGCAATGTGGAATTGTGGCTTACATCTGCTGCCCATGTCCCTCTGCAGAGAGCGAGACATCATAGATAGGTCGGTGTATTTTGGCTTCTAACCCAGTGGAACCAAACCTGCCTTCAAAAGAAGGCATCCTCAGTGTCTCTCATGGGAAAGGCGGAAAGGATAAAAATGGAAACAATGGAAAATTTGATGGAGAACAGGTGGGAAGCTTTTTAACCACCACAGTCACTCATGACCCCTAGGCTTACAATCCTGAATTGCAGTTATATCTTCCCATGCCCCTCTAGAGAGAGCGAGACATCAGAGCTAGGTTGGAGTTGTTTTGTTTTGTAACCCATTGGAACCAAACCCACTTCAACAAGAATGCATCCTCAATGTCTCCTCCGGAAAGGGGAAAGGATAAAAATGGAAACATTGCAAAGTTGATGGTGAGCAGGCGGAAAACTCCCTTTTAATAACCAACACCACTTGTGACCCCTAGGCTTACTATCTGGTTACGTTTGTTATATCTTCCCATGTCCCTCTAGGGATAGCGAGACATAAGAGAGTTTGGGGTTATTTCGTTTTGTAACCAATGGAACCAAACCCACTTCAACAAGAATGCAGGTTGTTTTGGGTTTAAATAATAATAATCCTTGGGGTACATCTCAAACATAATTTTAGGAGACATAAAATTGGAGTATCCATGCATATTAACCAATTAGGATACATAAAATGGGAGTATTCATGCATGTCAACCAGTACTCAACACACGCATGTCTCCTCTATCAAACTGTCCTTGCTTCATGGACATGCATTGTAAGGGCTTATTAGTCCGAAACTATATTCTTGATATTTATACATGCATATTAAGTGACATATTTATATATTGTATATTATTTCTATATTATAATATGTCCACCTACATAATATATTACATATCTTGTACTATTTGTTAAATGTAATTTTTAATTTTCACAAGTCATACATTGCTGACTCATAATAACTCGAGTTTGGTATATATTCTGAATATACATGTAATAACCCTGAGTTCAATGCAACAACAACAACAACTAAGCCATTTGTCCCAAGTATTTGGGTAGGCTGCATGAACCAAAGAGAATTACGCCGGATCAGGCACATGGATCAGCTTTCTCCACTCATTCTTATCGAGCAATATGCCTTCATTAAGATCTTTAGCCTCTATATCTTGTCGTATCACCTCCATTCATGTTTTCTTCGCTCTCCCCCGTGGTCCTTTAACGTGTCCTAATTTGATACGCTCTACTCGTCGGACTGACGCATCTATAAGTTTACGTCGCACATTATCAAATCATCGTATGCATTTTTCTTTCATCTTATCTTCAATAGGGGTTATACCTATCTTAATACGAATATCTTTATTTCTCACCTTATCTCTCCTCGTGTTACCACACATCTAACGGAACATGCGCATCTCTACTATACTCATCTTTTGGGCATGATATCTTTATAGCCCAACATTCTGTGCCATATAACAAAGCTAGCCTAATAGCAGTCCGATAAAACTTTCCCTTCAATCATAACTGAATGTTACGGTAGCATAAAACTCATGTTACGCTCCTCCATTTCAACCAGCTGGCTTGGATCTTATGGTTGACATCACTGTTGATCTCTCCATCCATTTTGGATAATAGAGCTCAAATACTTAAAATGACTGTTCATTGGTATTCCTTTTTCGTCTAGTTTCACAATACTATAATCTCTGATTTTTTTGTTTACTGAATTTGCACTCCATATATTCTGTTTGATCCTACTTAATCCAAAACCTCGAGATTCTAGAGTTTGCTACCATAACTCCAATTTGGCATTTACCCCAGCTCTCGTCTCATTGATTAGGACAATATCATCAGCAAATAGCATATACTATGGTATCTCATCCTGAATAGCTCTAGTAAGCTCATCCATTTCATCATCACTATGACAAATAAAAATTGACTCAATGCAGATCCTTGACGCAATTCAATTTCGATAGAAAAATCACTCGTTATGCCTCCACAAGTTCTGACATTTGCCACTACTCCATCGTACATGTCCTTGATTATGTCAATATATATGATGGGAACCCTGAGTTCAATGTACATCATAAATAAATGAAAGTTTATATTTCTATAACTTATTATATGTTTATCATTAATAGTTATTTTTGAATCTGGAAAATTTCAAAGTGTGACATTAAAACTTAGTTTAAAATTGTTGTTACCAAAAGCTTAAACAGACTGAATCTGTAAGTGATATTGGTTTTCAAATATTTTTCATTATTGAAGTGTTGGTTTAGGAGTTTGAAGAATCAAAGATTCAAGCTCATTAGATGAATTACTGGTCGATTTTAATTGAACTTGTGGATCCTGAAAATCAAATCTGCATATTATTGTTGTTTTAAACCTTACATTTGTTGGATTCATATAGAAGTATCCAACAAGAAACCATCAAGTACATGCAAACATCGGTATCGGTTATGTATCCATACAGTGACTTGTTTCGAAGAAATCGGCGCAGCAAAGGTCATTTTTGTCACTGACATGATTATAAGGTTGAGCCTTAATGGTAAGAATAGGCTTTGAGTAAAGTTACATTCTATGTCTGAATTTGATCCTTAGGTGTCAACATCGGCATACTCCAGGCCCTCTTGGAATAATTTTGCATATGGTTCAGGGTGTTTGTTCTTTGTGTCACTTTGATCTTTGCATCTGGAGATCATGTATTATGATGATCTAGTATCTAAGCTTATGTCAGCCAGTGTTCTAAATGGCGGCCACAGCGGCTCCATCGGCTGGAAAAATTTATCGGAGATGGGGATATATCAGTGATATATCGGGGATATTTTCAAAAATCGAATGTCAAAATCGGACTGTAATATACATATCTTCTTGTCTTAAATCGCATCTCAATATGTCAATATATGCATAAATTATATAAATCTACATAAAATATCATACTTATATGTTTAAGATATACTTAACTCGATAACTTGCATTAGACCTATGAATGCATAATCACTATCCAATTATAGAATCTTCAAAAATGTCATCATGCCACATCACCGAATTACCAAATACTAACCGAGAAATTGGTATAAAACGCTATATTGGGTCCAAAATCGTCCGAAATTGCGGCCGATATATTGGGTTTATGCCTATTTATCGGCGATTTGGATGAAAAACGCTATATCGGTTTGGATGTGCCATATCATTGCGGCTAGGTGCCGTAAACGCAATATCGGGGTTATATCGAGGATATTTAGAACACTGGTCAGAGCATAGCCTAGAAATATATCTTTTGACCCTCATCACAACTTTGAATTTTGTTTGCGCCAGTCAAATTCAGCCTGGCATGTATTTAAAGTTTTTTTTTAAAGAAAATCCCGTTGTTCAAAATGAAAGTTCACCTAAAGGGGGAGGGTGAATAGGTGAAGTGCTAATCAAATGCGGAATTTAAAATTTTACACTAACAAATACCTCAACACACAATGACAATCAAGAAGTGAAGCCGAATTTCCGGTAAAGGGTTCTGCAACTTCTCTCAAGATTCTTTGTTTATATAAGAGTTGAGGTACTTCAATAGCTTTCTTGGATTAATGAAAGTGTAAGCACAATATCAAGCATATAGAGATGAGTAATAATATCAATGCAAGAGATAAACAAGTAGAGTTGAATTGAGAGATAGCAAACATAAACATAAAAATATGTTCGAGATTTAAGCCACTTGCTTTATGTCTCCGTTTTCATCACGTGAAGAATTTTCACTATCTCCACAGAGGACACAAACTCCAATCATCTACACAAGAGGAGGCACAAAGTCAATGCACAAAGCAAATCACCTTTGCACAAGAGGAGGGCACAAAGCCAAATGCACAAAGCAAATTGGAGGTTACAATCTATGGTGACCACAAAGATGTCAAAAAAAATCTCACAATACAAGATCCTAAAGGATAGATTTTATAATGAAGCTCAATTTTGTGAGAAAACAAAGATTTTGAAAATGAAACTCTTCAAAAAATAATTGAGAAAACTTCTATGAAGATATAAAACTTGAAAAAGAAAACATGTACTTCTTAAAAACTTATTTTCTTTGATTTTTTAAAACTTTGAAACACTTGAAAAACACAAGAAATATATGGGCTTGGAGCTCAAAAACTTGTTGAAAAATTCTCTAAAAAACTCTGTGAATGTTGGAAAATTTGCACTTGAAAATCTTAGGAATAACTCAAATAAAGCCACTATTTATAGCCCTAAAATAAAACTAGCGATTAGCCTCAAATCCAGGCCAGATACGCCTTGCGGTCGACCGGGTGGTCGATCGCCAATAAGCATAAATGTGACCGTTGGGGTTTTTTCTAGCGGTCAACCAAGCCCAACTCTAGAAAGCCATGCTCTCTGCCAGTCGACCAAGCGGTCGACCGAGAAAACTCGAGAGCTCTGTGAAATACAGTTAATCGATTGGTCAGTCGGCTGATCTTTGCTGCGGTCGAACGCTCGGTTGACCAAACTCTAACTCTCTTGGGCTCGTGCACGTCAGTCGACCGTGCGGTCGACCAGCAATAGCCCAAAAACAATATTTTGAAACATTTAGATATCTTTTTAAATCCATTTAAATGCCAATAAATCTCAATAAATTTCACAAAACTAAGTTAATGTAAAAATACTAGAGCAAAAATATGCGTGATCAAGAATCAATACATATTACAAACATGAGAACTTATATAGAAATTCAAACTTGAAACAAAATCATATTTTCTAAAAGCTAAACTTTCAGATGAAAATTTAGTTTTTTTCAAAACTTGCATATATACAGAACAAGTTTCCCAAACTCTTTTGAAGCACAAATGTGTGTGGATAAAATCTAATACACTTATAAAACATATAAATTAATTTTGATAATATATATTAATATACATCATAAAAATAATATTTGATAAATACACAACTTAAACTCATGAATTCAACTCATTAAAGTAAGTTTTTAAACACATTTGAAGCATCAATGTATATGGTTGAAATCTAATATATATATATATATATATATATATATATATATATATATATATATATATATATATATATATATATATTATATATATAAACCAATATAAACTTGTTTTTGATAAATCTGTTCATGAAACCAAAAACGGGTTAACTCGAAAATCAAATCTTTTGTCCTTGAAAAACTAACATCAAACTTTTGTGTGTGCGTGTAAGTTTGAGTAATCAAAACTAATCTAAACTTTACACAAGATATAAACTCATAAACTCTAAACTCAAGTCTTCTTGAAGATCTTCTTCTCCATGTAGAATTGATCCAAATTTGATCCATGTAGAGTTAGACTCCTCCTTCAGTACTTGATATAATTTTTTATGCTTAAGCTCTTGAACTAACATGTGTTAGATTGAAGAAGTTAAGTATCAACTAAGATCTTGATTGAATATGTGAAATTTAATAAACACAAGATCATTAGTGCTACAACTACATGAGTTAATCATTATCAAAACTAGAGTGATAGGCCTTTAGACCAACACAAAAGGCTACACAAACATGGTGTTCATCCTGTTGAAGTGGAGTATGTAAATGTATCAATCAACCCTCACTGCAATTTCAGAGTTGTTGAGGGTTGAGGGGGATATTTTCTACTGTAACCGGTTAGAGATCATGTGTTCATGTGTTTTTCCACCATCCCCATAATTGAATTTATGATGATTTAATTCTGAGATATCTTGATCGTTCCAACATTTTTGCAGACCCAATCAAGAATTTACCATCTCATGGCAATGGGCTTTGGTACATCCCTTCATCCCTTGATATACAAGTTAAAAACCATTGTTAGCTAATCCTCTATAGGTGCAGAAATACTGGTTATTTTGCTAATCTAACTCATTATTGTAGACCAAAAAAATTTGTATTTCCCTGCTGTATATCTTCTTTTACATTCAATGTGTTGTTGTTTATATGCTGTGAGAGTGCTGTTTGAAAGTTATCTAATTTTTTTCTCTGGTACCTTAATGTTCCATCAAATCTCTGCTAAGCTTTTTATTCAACACATTCCATTTTGTGCAGGCAGTGATTTAGTCTGAAACATTCTTATATACTCCTCTTAAATTCACTTCCTTAAAATATGCATGGGTGGCATTATTTCTTTTGGGTCCCCCAACACCAGAAACAGGTGATGTAAATGTTGATTCAGAGATCTCTTCCTGATTCTCTAAGCACAGAACTGTCTTTTGTATCTGACCTTGCAAAACAACACAACATGGAACTATTTTGTGACTGGTCACATTGTCGGGAAGTTTGGCAGAAGGCCCCAAATGGTAAATGCCCTTTTAACACTTGCAGAAAATCTATTTGCACGGGGGAAGAAGGAAGCAAAATATCTTCTTCTGAAATTATGGAGATTTCCAAAACCAGTTCTGATATTTCAGCTGTCAAGGACACGTGTGCCAACTTTGCATCTAAATGGGATGGCTTTGTGTACAAAAGGAGAAGGCTGCGAAGGAACACTAACAATCTGTTGTCAGAAGAAAATACAATAAATTGTGATAAAGGAATTAATGGTTCTGCTGTGAGCATAATTTCCACAGGCAATCCCTTGACAATGCAGAAAAATGCTTTTCCAAGTGCTCCAGTATTCACTGTAGGTGGTTCATCTGGGCAACCTGTAGATTCTGGAAATTCATCAATTTCTGGGCAGCACCATCTACATAAGTCCATTACCATTCCCTGCTCACAGATTAAAGGGGCACAGAATTCGGCATTGTTTCTGGAATCAATGCAAAATGATAGACTTTTAGTTAAAGTAGTCACTCTTTCTGCAGAAACATCTGTCAGTAATCACTTGAAATCTACATCAAAGCACTGCTTCCATGTACACACTAGCTCTTCATCATCAAAATCTAACAGTGGACACAATTCAGCTATCATGAAGGTGCAAGTGGACTGTGGGGAGTGCTCCTCATCAGATGTCATTGCTACAGCACCACTTGAGGAATTCACCTCAGCAAAGGAGTTATGCATCTCTTTCCTGAAAAGGCATGGGCTTCTTGTAGGAGTGAAGACTACCAGTGCTTATGCTCCTCCGAAAATTCTGGGAGTCAATGATGCTAACATTTCTGAGTCTTGCAAAATATGTAATCTTCTGGAAAATCCACTGAAGATGCTAATTTGTGACCTTTGTGAAGATGCATTTCATGTATCTTGCTGTCACCCAAAAGTGAAAAAGCTTCCAGTTGATCATTGGTATTGTCAGCCTTGTTTCAAGAAAAAACCTAAAGCCCTGGTGGAGATTAGTCCTAGAAAGTCAGCTAATATTTTGTCTGAGCACAGATATAGAAGGTCTCATGGTAGAGGAGGCCCTATATTGAGCATGTTGAGAGACAATCAGCCATATACATCTGAGGTTCGAATTGGCAAAGATTTTCAAGCGGAAATACCACAGTGGACTGGGCCAATCTCAGAGTACGTCTTTCTAATGTGTCTCATTTTTAATTCTCACTACTTTGAAGTTTGGTTGTAGGAAGAATACAAGTATAAGTTTATCTCAAAGAATGTCAATTGCACTGTCATGATGTTGAAACATATAGTTTGCTTTTGATCCTTTACAATGTTCTGGGTATCTTTCTTTGGTTTTCTCGCACGTGCAAGCTTTGGGATATGCATAATTCTCACATGCATGACATACAAACAAGTTCTCACGGTCCATGTGGTACATGTTTCTACGAGTTAGGTTTCCTCCCCAATCGTTCCTGTTAAGGGAAATGTTTTGAATCAACAGTCAGTTTCCTCAAGTCATTTCTTATAACTTGCAAGGATGAGGTCTTTCTCTCAGCTCCTTGTGATGTATATCCTTGCTTGGTTGTCCATACTGAATTGGTGGGCTCCCACACCTTTTCCAATGTATTTATTCCTCACTTACCCACACTCTTAGAAAATTATAGGACAAGGGGTTTCTGACATGTTGAACCCCAAAATCTTTCACATGTCCATATCACCCAAAATCCTAATATTTCGGGGGGGAAACCCCTTAAATCAGTTAAGTTGGGTTAAAAATTGGCCTCGCATTTAGTTTCTCAATTACCTGTTACAATATAGAGGGAACCTGATTAAATAATTAGGGAATATTCCTAGTATATTCTAAATGGTAAACTGGTTAAATTGTGAAACTAACAGATATAATAAGATTAAATGATTGAGATATAAATTTGGAAATAATAAGATACCAAGAGTTGATATGCAAATATGAAAGATTATGGCGGTCGATAAATAAAAATATTTTAGAAAAGTGTTTCACAAAGAAAATGATATTGCAAGAAAGGTGAAAACCATGTTTTAAAATCTTGGTATATGTATTGTTATCGGACAATGATTTTTAGTATCCATGTAAGCAATATCGGCCGTGTCGGGTATATCAGCCTATATTATAGGGTTAATATTATATTAGGTACATAAAAATCCGATATGATATTGGCGATATATATCGTAATCGGCTGATATTTATAACCATAGTGAATGCTATGCAAGTAAATAGTAGGTTAATTCAGTGCACATCTACAATTCACGAGTAATTTTCACCAACACTAGCTGATGATAAATCTTCCGAACTCATATTTCGCATCTAGACTTGCTAGAATTAGTTAGTTTGCTGGCATTTTTCATTTTTAAGGGATTGGTGGCATTCCATTTTCCCTTGATCTCAATGTTAGTGACTAGCTTTTAGTATCTGTTGTGGATTGAGGCTCGCTTTAATATCTGTTGTAGAATGTGGTTCCAAGACTGGTCTGTAGACTCTGTACTCTTGAAGTAAAAAAGACAATCTGAGCATCCATGAGTGTGTATAATAAATCTATGTTGTAAGAATTTCTGTATAGAGGAATAAATTTGAGACAAACTGGCCCAAGATGGAAGGAAACCTCCTGAATCTACATTATTACTTTTTATACAAAGAATTAGTTTCTTTTTTTCATGCACCCAAGATACTTTGTTTTATTAGAGAATGAAGGAGCTGAAAGATTGATACTGTTCTCCAGCACTCTCATTAGTCCTTTCTGCTAAATGTTTGTCATTTAAAAGGCTCCAATTTTAGTCCTTAAGTATGATATTCATCAACACAATCATTGTGGTTGATTCATAAGATGATGAGAACATGTTTTACAGCATTGAAGGAGCTGAAACTGTCTTAGAAGGAAGCTTAAGGGTGGTGTTTAACATAATTACATTTTTTATGTTTGTTTTGTTATCTTTTTGGGGAATTTTTTTTTTAAAGTTTAAGATTTATGGGACTTATTTAGAGTCTTGAGAACAGTGGTGTTCAAAGATCTATAGAAGAGTAAAAATTGATAGTTGGTCCTTTAAGTAAGATAAAAGACTATCAATAGGTGGCCAACTACAATTGTTGGTACACAAAATCTTCATCAGAAGATTGATCATGTAGAAGAGAAATTTGGATAGATTTTATTGAATATTTCACATGCTACTGGTGATAACAGCAGGTCATGTCAATCGTAAGTAGCACTAGTGAGTAGTCTATTTTCTGATTGGGGGCATCTGATAGAAGAACATGAATGGTGGTCCAATTATTTGTATTCTCACACTAGACATTTTCTTAAAGCCATTAGGACTCTTTAGGAAAGTCTTGGCGGTTATTGTAACAGTCTATTTGTTAAACTTTCAATGCATTATCCAACAGTGTATACAGTTGTGTCTCCTGCTTCTGATCAATTGCTGCTATTCTTTTGTCTATTTCATTTTAAGTTAATCTTAGACCTGAATCCTCAAGGGTCTTTCTAGAACAAGATTCTAAAAACTCTCCTTTTTCATCATCATTTATAGATATGTCCTATAATTTGATTTGCTAAAGCCTAAACAGAAAATTAAATAAAGGTTATCTGACTGAATTTGAATTTCCTCTAACCCCTGTGACATCAGGATCTTATGTCTTAATCCAAAACGTATATGGTTCTTCATTCATATCATTATATATAAGATGTCCTACCTACTATTATTTCAACCATTTTCTAAAGGTACCATTCCTTAATTGTCTTTGACAAAACGCATACAAAGGGCACATGCTACTTTATTTTTCTGAAATTCATCATTTTCCTAGCTCTCCACATCTTTTGAACCTCATAAAGTTCCCCCGCACAGCGACACACACAAAAACCCAAGCCAACATTATGCGTCTATGCTGAAATTTATCCTTTTAAATTAACTGATCTGTTTACAAGTTTAAATTAGTTTCTTTGTCTTCGTACCCATTCAAAAAGTTTCAAGCCTGTAAGGGGAAAATGTGCAGTACATAAAAGGGTAAGATTATAACTGATTTATACACTATATACATTTTAATAAGTTTTATGCATATCGGCTTTAAAATAAGATAATGGGCAAAAGGTTTATAAGAAGTTCAAACTCAGTCAAGGAGTCCAATTATCAATTTTCCCTTTTATAAATTGATTGCATCACTTGATTTATAAATTACAACCTCAACTAATTATTTTTCATCAATTTTAGCTTCAAGTATAATACTAACACTTTCTATGTGCCTCAGCTTCCTAAATCTTTTGAAAACTACAGTTCCTACTCCCACACTTGCCCCCATATTGAATCTCTTGCGCATCTGGCATTAGTTGACTCGTTATTCGTGGTATTATTTTGAAAACAATTTACAGTACGGGATTCAATTTATTTTTTACGAATGTTTTTTTTTTTTAATTCTTAACTTTCTTTGTTTCTAATATACATGTCGGAAACACCATTCAATTTTTTGATAGAACTAGTTACTTTAATGTTGTTTTATTTATTTCGTCATTTTCCTTGATTATTGTTTTTTTGTGTAGAGATTCTAACTATTTCAATGAACATTTGGAAGTCGATCTTGACGGTTGTGCTAGCCTTGATGTAAGCCTTCCAGATTTATTTTGATAATTTTATAAACTATTGTTTCTTGTGCATCCATATGCTCAAGTATTTCATCTCATACATAGGTTCAAAATGCTGAAAATCCATCCAAATTTAGCTCAATTGGTAACTGGATTCAATGTCGAGCAGTTACATACAAAACAAAAAAGATAAAGGAACTATATGTGGAAAGTGGCGCAGGTAAAATTCTATCAAGAATACGTCTTTCCAAGTACAATTGCTTTTAAAATGTGAATGTTTTTGTTAGTAATCTAAATAAATAATTCAAATTGTCAGAACTGGTCTTTGATGATACTTTAAATTTTAGATCTGTGTAGGGCTCTTGATAACAGTTCTTAATGGATGTGTGCGTGTTTTGGACTTTTAATTAGTTTTTAGACAGTTTTCTTAGGTATTAAGTAAAATCTTTTGAAAGATCTTATATGATTTCTTTTTTATTAGGATTAGTTTTCTAGGAAGGATGCTTTTTTGCTTTTCATATCTATCTTTCCTTAGGCTTTAAAAGAAATCTTAGTATAAATAAAAGCTAAGCCTTTTCATGTTATGTGTAGAGAAACAAAACCCTAAAAAGCATACCTTATTAAAGAGAGATCATCTCTATATATAGAGAATATAAACGGGTATCAGGTTATGGGTAATGTAAACCCAATAATGCAATTAATTTATTATCTAATATAATACTTCCCTCAAATTGGAGCATAGATTTTTAACATACCTAGCTTGTTACATAGGTTAGAAAACACCTGGGGTGAGACAACTTTGGTAAAAATATCTGCTAACACTTTCGATGAAAGTGTGAACTGGAAAGTAACCACCTTCTTGATCTAAGCATCTCTGAAATGACAGTCAATTTCAATGTGCTCGGTTCTTTCATGGAATACATGATTCTGTGTAATGTAAATAGCAAACTGATTATTACAATGCATAAGCATTGATCTAAGTTGTTGAAAATCAAGTTTCACCAGTAAAATTTTTAACCAAACTATCTCACATGCAGTATGAGCCATGACTCTATACTCTGCTTCTGCACCTGAGCGAGATACAATATCTTATTTCTTACTCTTTCAAGTCACAAGATTTCCTTCAACAAAAGTACAATATACAGTAGTAGATTTCTTGTCTCTTTGGTTACCAGCATAACCTGAGTATGAGTATTCAGAAATGCGTATATGTCAATGTTTCCTATACACTAAGCCTTTTTCTGAACAATTCTTGATATAAGCCAAAATTTTTAACACAACTCACCAATGAACTTCTCTGAGTTGATGTATGAACCTACTCAGTACACCAACAACAAAAGTTATATATGACCTAGTAACAATGAGATAGATCAACTTCCCAATCGATCTCTTATATCTTCTTGAATCATCTTGTGTGTGACTTCATCAAATCATAAGTCCATATTGGCTCCATTGAAGTGCTAGCAGGTTTGCACCCCAATAGTCTTATTTCCTCCAGAAGATCCAGGGCATATTTTCATTGAGAAAGAACACTATGTTTTGATGTGCAACTTTAATTATCAGAAAGTATTTAGGTCTCTCCATGTCTTTGGTCACAAAGCCAGAGATGATAATGTTGAACTTCTCAAACCACACCCGTGAACTCTGCTTGAGGTCATATATAGCTTTTTTTGAGACGTCAGATTTTATTCTCCCCTGAGCAACATAACCTGGAGGTTGCTCTATATATACCTTCTCCTGAAGATCCCCATATAAGAAGGCATTCTTTACATCCAGCTGAAACAAATGCCATAATAAGTTAACAAAAAAAATAGAATCTTAATGGAATTCATTTGGGCAGCTGCGAGAATGTCTCAAAATAATCGATGCCATAGGTCTGAGTGTAACATTTAGTCATGAGTCTGAACTTATATATGTAACGCCCCGATCCTGCAGGTACGGAGACATTACTGCAACGTATATACTTAGGTCAGAAATACTCTTACATATATACGCTAAGCATCACTATAGACAAGAATTAGAGTACGAATGTACGTGGTGCGTTATATATTCCAACATATGAGTACGTTATAAAGTTATCACAGGATGTGACACAATATTTCATGAATATTACATCACTGAAAACACAAATGTGAGAATATAAGGAGATATACAATTATGAACAATACAAAAACGTTCACGAGTTACAAAAGAAAACTCGAGAGACAAGTAAGGGGGCCGGAAGGATAAGGCTCGGAGTCTACCGATGATCCACGCTTCTGCTGCGCCACTCTGATAAGCAACCGGGAGAATCCACGAGCTCTAAGCTCGGGATCTGAATATGCAGGTACAGGAAAGTCAGAACTCCTCAATGAGTGGCAAGATGAATGTCAAATGGCGTGCATAGATAAGCACACGTGTATTAATAAATCTGAGTTAAAGAGTATGTGTTGAAAATCGTGTCATGAACACATGCATACAGGAGCAGGCAGTGAGACATCAGTTGAAGTAAACATGGTAAAACCAGTTATACAAGCCCAAATTATCAATCCGCGAGATTATTATGTCGAAGGAATAATACAAATAAGAAAACCCTCATATATATGCGTTATATCTCACATTACCGTATCTTGTTTTCATATAACCCGAGTTATCTTTTAAATTAAGAAAACATTATAAAACTGATAGAAAATTGATAAAATTGATAATACCGAATACAAGTAAAACTAGTTGTACAAGCTCAGTTTACGGCTTCATGAGACAAGTACGTCGAAAGAATAATCCAAATAAAGAAATCCTCATCGATATACCTTATGCCCATGTTACCGCAATCCGAATGTATATGACCTGAATTGCAAAACAACACGACGATTTATTAATTAGCATCTTATTATTATTACTCGTCCGACCCATATATCTAAGTATGTGTACAGGCGCACATTCCATCCCACATACCTCCATATATGAGTAAGTCGAGGTTGTTATTGGAGATGATGAAACTAGCGGGTTATGTTTACAGTGAGTTCCGTACATGCACGAGACCATGACCCAGGGTGTTCGTTGTTGGTGTTACGGAACCGGCCGCAAGGTGTACAAGAGGTGGGCTTATTGTATGCCCATTCATGAATGTAACAAGAGGTAGGGAGCCAACGCTCCTCTCGGACACCTGGAGGCCCTCAGGTAGGTTCGGAAGTTTTTGTTGCACAACATACCTAATACTACTGTAAACATGTTCACCACTTGAAGTCCATCAGTTTCTCCCTTACCCGATGTAAGTTGTTCTTTTAATAGTTTGTTATGTAATTATCAATTTACGGGAATAATAGAAGCGTATCAGGTTCAGAAATTATAAGAGTAACAGGAGTACATGAGTAGTATGGATACATGTCACTGTATATAATATAAGATAGCAGGACAGGATTTCCGAAATATGATAATCACAAGTCAAGTGGTAATATAACAGGTGGCAGGTGATAAGTAGTATAAAACAGATGATAGGTGATATCATAACAGGTGACAGGTGATCAATATAGAAAGTGATAGCATGTCAAGTAATAAGCACAGTAAATATCATTGTCATGTGTCACAATATAGGAAAACAATACCGATACAGAGGACAGTACGAATATAGGAAAATGGTATCGATACAGGGGATCGGTACGAATACAGAGAAATAGTACCAATATAGGGGATCGGTACGAATACAGAAAAACGACACAGTTTGAAAAGCAGTATAAGTACAGATTTCAAACTCTTCACAACCATCAAGAAAAGAATAATAGTTAAATTATCAAGTAGGCAAGCAAGTAAGCGAACATCCAAGCGGAGCTAAACAAGCTGGAGCGAAGCTAATGTACAACACTAGATGCAATCACGTTCGGCGTGGTTATCCCTCGCAGCACAGCTAAATGCACGTGCCGAAGCATGCGTATGAATGTCATACTACCGCTCACGGCACAGCCGTGCTCACAGGATAACTATGCTCTAACAGAGTTAGCAGTAAAGTGCTGTCCGCCTGCCAGGCGTAGCATATGGAAAGTCCAAATGACTCTAATAAATCTCAGAGAGGTTAAACACGAAGGTTGCAGTAAAACCACAAAGTGGTTAAGCTCGGAGGCTGTGGAGTACCTGGTGAAGATGTTAGTACCACACATGCATACAAATGCAATAACAGAATGTAACATGTAGCAAATAGCTAAGTGTGGGGTTATGCGAAGCTAAGCAGTATTGGGGTAAAATCAGCGAGCAGTGTTAGTCGCTAAAACACATGGCTCAGTTGTGCGCGTGCCTAAAACGAGTGTCTAACCACTACGTCAATCGTACCCGGTTACAACTCCTGCACAAGTGATCTAGCGAATAAATGTTGAGCACTAAACTCACCGTCCAGGCGACAATAGATCTAGATAAACTGCGAAGCAGTTGAGCCCAGAGGCTAACGACCACGAAGGGTCGGCCACGCATGTTATAAAACAGTAATAGAACACATCACAGGCAGTATATATGTACATTTATTTAACTACTCTAATATAACCATTCGTCACATGGCTACAGATACATCAAACCGGTACAATACACATGTCCACAGTATACACACCCACACTGGTACAAACACAATACTGGTTACATGTCCACAACACCAATAAAATACACCAATACAAATATACAGTCCCAAATATTACACCATTTACACGAATAAAACACAATCACCCATCGAAGTGGGGAAACCCAGAAAAGAGGCGAGAACACTCGCCTAAATGCGGAAAACACCGTGAATTTTCGATCTTTGGAACTCCAATATCAACGCGCATATGCGTTCCAATATTAAAATATAAACATATATATAGAGAGAGAGAAAAATCATGACAGAGAAGAGAAAGAATAAAAGAGAGAGTAAAAGAGGGGTGAGAGAGAGAGAATGAATTAAAAAGAGGGGAGCCTCTCTACTCATGCACAGAGGAAAACCGGGGGGAGGCTCGCCGGCCTGGCCTGGCCGTGGGCCCAGGCGGCGCCGGAGGGCAGCCCCAGCCATGCGCCGGCCAAGGGTGGTCGGCGGCCACTTTAAGGGGAGGGAGAAGAGTAGGGATGGTGTTTGGAGGTGATGGTGGAGGTGATGTAGGTGGTGGTGGAGTTGGGGTGATGATGAAGAAGATGGAGGAGGTGAAGGTGGTGATTGTGGTGGTGGTGTGGGAGGAGGAATTGGTGGTTGTGGTGGAGGAATTTGAGGGGGAATTGAAGGAGATGATGGGTTTAGGTGGTGGTGATGGTGTTTGGGTTGGTGGATTTGGAGGAGGTGGTGGAGAATTTGGTAGTGAAGGAGGTGAATTGGTGGCTGAGGTTGAAGAAGACGATAAGGAAGAGGGTGATGGTGGAGATAGTGATGGGAATTTGAGAAGTGGTGGTTGAATTTGAAGAAATAGAGATGGAGGTGGGTTTTTAGTAAATTGAAGGAGGTGGTGGAGATTGGGGGAGATGGGGTGGAGAGGGGGTGTGGGGTGGTCGTCGGGTTGGCCACCGGCCCTGGGGTCGCCGGAGTTGGGAGGAAGGTGGTGGTGATGGTGGTGGTGGAGGAATTTAAGAGGAGAAGTGGGTACTAGTGGTGGATCTTGAAGAAGATGGAGACGGTGTAGTTGGAGATGGAGGAGGAGCTTTGGGGAGATGTGGAGAGGCCGCCGGGGGGTCACCGCCGGCCATGGTCGCTGGCCAAGTGGAGGGGCACCGATGGCATTAGTCACTGGAGGAGGGAAGAGAAAGTTAGTTTGAGAGAGAGATTAGAGAGAACGGGAGTGAATTAGAGATTGAGAAGGAGATAGATTAGAGAGAATTTAGGGGGGGTGTGCTCATCACCGCGTTCAGGTGTTGGGGGAGACCTGTGTTCGGGTCCAGACCAGAATGCGTGTTTAGGGTGGAGAGAGAAACGGAGGAGAGAGAATGAGTAGGGAAAAGGAGATATTTTGGGAGGAAATTGTGTGGTGGAGGAAAAGGGGGAAAGAAAAAGAAAAAAAGAAAAAGAGGAAGTAAAAGGAGCGGAGGAGAAAATGGGGGGAAAAGAAAAATAAAGGAGAAAGTCCTGGTATTAACTCCGGATCTGGGAAAGCATCGAAAACATCGAAATGCCAGAAAAATAGAGTAACTTAGAAAGATCTTAAAAAATTGAATATTATATTAAGAACCATGGTGAAATCGGATTCAAAAAATCTAATCCCGTTTTCAAATTAAAAATTCTGAAATCTACCAGCGATATCGGTTGACACCAAATCCGGTCGAATTTTGATAAATTCAGAAAAATCTCCAAAAATACGTTAAGATAGAAAATACGATCTTGAGAAACAGTGTGAAAGCAGTTTTAGGAAATTCAACTCTGCTTGTAAATTAAAATTTTGAGAATCGATCGGCGGCGCCGGTTGATACAGGTTTTGAAAATTTTACAATTTTATTCAGAAAAATTTTAAAAAAATCATGAAAAATTTAAAATATTGAAAATAATTTTTGAAACTAAAATTGATCAAATCTGTCTACCAGAAAGGTCAAATCGAGCAATATACTGAGATCGGGTCTCCGTTCAGACTCGGGTTAATTCTGAATTCAGAAATTCAGATCCAAATACCAAATGATGATATAAATAATCATAAAAAAATAAATACATGAGAAAATTGAAAGAATACAATCAAAAAATCAGAACACGTATCTGAGTACGTATTCTGGGAACAGGGTGTTACAATATTAATTGACCAATCCATCTGGGTTAAATTTTAAGGTATAGACCCAACGGCATCTCACAACATCATTTGTGTGCGCAGAAACTAACTCCCAAATTTCTCTAGAGACAAGTGCATCCATCTCCTCATCCATGACTTGCTTCCAGATAGGTACCAATAAAGCCTCCTCACAAGACTTGGGTATATACTCAGAAGACACGGATAGAGCAAACTGACGAAAAGTGAGGTTTAAATGATCATAGAAAATAAACTTTGAAAGAGAATGATTAGTACAAGATCGGTTACCTTTACGAAGGGCAATGGGGATATCAAGGTCAGAGCGAAATGTTGATGGTTAAGGAGGGGACCGTCTTCAGGAGAGGGATCGGTTGGAGCTGGTTCAGAGGCAGAAGCTTTTTGACGATGAGTGTTGACATATCTGAAATTCTGAACTAATTTTGATGCAGGTGACTTCGAAGTGCCTTCCAGTGGCATTGGCGAAGAATCAGTCGGAGTTGATGCAGACAATTATGCAGGCAATGGCACAGACAGTGAAAAAGGAATAGTTTAAAGAGTGATGACAAGATGTTGTGGGAAGAAATATGGAACAGACTCAAAGAACGTGACATCTGCAGACACGAGATATTTCTTGGTGGAGGGATTATAACACATGTATCTCTTTTGAGTTCTAGAGTATGCAACAAAAACACACTTGATTGATTGAGGAGAAAGTTTATCTAACTCGGGAGTTTAGTCCTGAACAAAATAAGTACATCCAAAAACACGTGGATTCATGGAGAAGACTGTTGTTAGGATACAGACAAGAAAAAGGAATTTAACCATCAAGAACCGAGGAGGGCATCTTATTAATTAGATGGCAGGCACTTAACACAGCATCAGACCACAAGTATTTAGAACACTCATGTGTATCATCATGGTCCTAGCGACATCCAGAATATGTCTACGTTTGCTTTTAGAAACTCCGTTTTGTTGAGATGTATAAAAACAAAATATCTGATGAATAAATTTATTTTTAGAACAGAAGATAGACACATCATTTTTTACATACTCCAAGGCATTGTCAGTACGGAGTATACGAATGGAAATAGAAAACTAATTTTTTATCTCATTAGAAAAAAGCTCAATAACCTTGGATACTCCTGACCTCTCTTTTAGTAAGTATAGCCAAGTCATGCGAGAGAAATCATCACAAAAAGAAAAATCTAAAACCTTTAATGGAAGGCCCACGACTAGAACCCCAGAGATCTAAGTGAACTAGCTCAAACGCGGAACTACTGCGATTGTTGACTTGACTCTGATAGGTAGCACGATGATACTTATCTAACTCACACGACTCACAACTTAAAGTGAAAACAGAAGACGTAATAGGAACTATAGACCGAAGCTTTTAAACCGACGGATGACCCAAGCGCCAGTACCAAAGTAGAACTTGATCAGGCTGATTTGGAACCAAGCTAGTAGGGGTCACTCGGTCATCCAAATAATACATACCTCCTCTCTCATGTCCCAAACCAATCCTCCTCCTAGTCGACAGGTCCTGAACACACAATAAGAAGGAAAAGGTTATTTTTTATTAATTATGTTTGGTAAACTGACTAATGAAAATAAGCTAACTGAGAATTTGGGAACATATAATACATCAATAAAAGTTAATGATGGAGTAGTTTGAACTACCCCATTGCATGATAAAAGTGACGGAGTACCATCAACAATATTGACCAGAGGAAATTTATTGAAAAAGTTTAATGAAACAAATTTCTGTTTAATACCTGTCATGTGGGATGAGCCTTCTGAATCTAATATCCAAGGCTTGTGAGGAGAGGCATTATACGCACTCATACCTAAAAAAGATGCATGAATCGCGGACTGATTGCTCTGAGAGAACTCGAACTGTAATCATACTCCTCTTGTGATAGAACTACAATGGGAGATCCAGATGTACCAGAATGAGTCACTGCGGAGACAGGAACATAGGTGCTATCACCAGAGAGAGTGGTATCAGTATCAACTAGTTGTGCCCATTCAAGGTGATCAAATTTCTCCCAACACCTTTTAGAGATGTGGTTAATCCTTTCGCGGTGCTTACATAGTTTGGGCCCCTTATCACTAACAGTTAGTCTAGCACCAGAGGAACCACGTCCTCCTACAAAATCACTCCGCGACCACGACCATGACCTCTGCCACGTCCGGAGGTCATGATGGATTGCTCAATCGAAGGTGCAGTTGTCACATTAGCTCCAGTAGAAACGCGCATAACTCTAGAGAAGGTGGCAGTTAAAGTAGGAATATTATCTCCTCCCATTATCTGACCCCCACCTGGGATCGAAGAGATGGACTCAAGCTAGACAAGAATTTTGACATTGCAAGATATTAGCGATACCCCGTAGTGTCGCGGAATCAGTGATAGCAGGCTGATGATCTCTAACTCATCAATCAAACGCTTAAGTTCTTTATAAAACTCGGGGACAGATTTACCTCCCTGCTTGAGTTAAAACAGACGCTCATAGATCTCAAAGACGCTTGAAGGATTTTTTTTCATTCTCATACATCACCTTTAGGGTATCTCACATCTTCTTAACAGTTGTCAGGAACATGACATTCCTACTAATCTTCACTTTCAGACTGTTTAGAAGCCATATCATCACACAATAGTCACCAGATAGCCACGTTGTATAAGTGGGATCAGTTACAACCGGCGAAGGCTGAAGAAGATGAGCCAACTTATTTTGAGCACCAATAAATATGTGAAAAGCTTGTGCTCATAACAAGTAGTTAGAGCCATTCAACTTTACGGTAGTCCCCAAAATAGTCTTGGGTATCTTCGACGATCGGAGAGGAGAGCAGAGTGGAGGAAGAACTCGTATCATCCAACATATCATCACTAAAAAATAGCCAGGGAAGGCTAGGGGGCAACTAGATCCAGCATCAACAACAAATAAAAAAGCAAAATAGAAATCTTCAGCAGCAAAAAACAACTTAATGATACCTCAGGGCAGCAGTCAGGAGATACTGGAATTTGCGAGGCTCAGGGATGGCTCTTTTAGAAGCAAGAGCCTTTGTTAGGCGTTGTTGAGCCTAGAAAGGCTCTATTGATCCTGGACAAGGCTCTGGGAAGCCAAAAAAAAAGCTTTGTTGAGCCTGCAGCAGCATTTAGGCTTTGTTGAGCCTCGGCGGCCTTGGGGGAGGTGCGACAGGAGAGGTGCGACAGCCCTTGGGGGGAGATGCGACAGCCCTTGGGGGGAAGTGTGGCAGCCTTGGAAGGCGCGGCGGCTTGGAGGAGAGGGAAAAAAAAAGAAAGAAGAAAAAAAAAGAGACGGCTGGGATTTTTGATGCTCTAATACCATGTAGAGAGCAAAACCCTAAAAAGCATACTTTGTTAGAGAGAGATCATCTCATATGTAGAGAATACAAACGGCTATTGGGTAATGGGTAATGTAAACCAATTAACTTTTTATCTAATCTAACATTATCAATTAGTTGGTAGAATGAAAAAAATGAGATTTTTTTTCTTCTTTAATGGAGATTATGATTGAGTTTATAGTATGATGTCTTTGAGTTGTGATTATGGTGTGTCCCACTTGTAGTGTAAGGTCCAAATTTCTACTATATCTTTTTTGCTCTCTCTCTTTCTTTTATTTTCTTTTGCTTGTGTTTCATGTTCCCCACCGATCTAGAAGTAGAACCTAAGAGTAAGTTGATCCTAAGCTAGAGCACTAGCCTCAACTAGAGACATGGCCCGGGCTAGTGTCAAAGGAAGAACCAGAGTTTTAGTCTGCACTAGAGTCAAAGGAATCAATTGATGTCGGTGGTGAATTAATGATCATGATTGTCAAAGAGAGATTTTGATGGATATTTACCTTGGATCAATGTTCCAATGTTGGAGGATGATTGATTTCGTCATCCCAGATCCTCCACTATCTACTTCTTATCAAGTTTTGTGTTTTGTTCTGATGATTTATTTGCCACTCATGTAATATCAGGTCCCGAATCTATTTGATTGAAAATTTTTGTTCTCTCTCATTTCAAAAAGTCAAGATTGAGTTTCTCCAAACAGAAAGAGAGTTGTTCAAAATCAATCGAATGGGAGGTTTTTTCTCTTGACTCATATAGAGACTTTGTCTATCTGTCCGTCTTCATTCAACGTCGATCTCCTTCTTCTTTCTCTCTCAGCTCTCCCTCCTTTTTTCCCTCTCCTCCTCCTCCTCCTGACTGATCGATCGGTTTCCTACCGGCAGCGGTGGTATACTAGTATAGCACAAATTCCACTAAAGATGAATGCATGGGTGCAGTTCCAAAAAGATAAAGAACAGAAAAATAACACGAATTAAATGGGAGAATAAAAAAATTTGATTTGTTTTAATTTACAAAATCTCTTTTATTTGGAAAGTAATCTTCTGTTGCCTTAATTATAAAGGACAAGTTTGTATTTTGAGTACTGATTATTTTAAACATGGTTTAAAATCTCAGTATTGGTACAACTAGTTGTTTTTAGTATCAATATCGTCAATGTCGGCTGTCAATATCAGTGATATCAGTAATATAGGCTCCAAAATTGGCCGACATCATGGGGTTAATATAGTATTGGGTACTTCAAAAACCAATATGACATTACCGACATTTGAAGCCATGGTTTTAAACATAATTTTCTTAGGCATTAAATTAAATAAAATATTTTGATAGATTTGATTAAATTCCTTTCTTGTTAGGATTAGTCTTTAAGAAATATATTATTTTTTCATATCTATCTTTTCTCAGGCTTGAAGAAAATCTTAGTATAAATAAAGGCTAAGCCTTGTCATGTTATCAGTTTTTGATGAATGAAAAAGAATTGAGGTTTTTCTTTCTTCTTTGTGATGGAGATTATTATTGAGTTTATGATGTGATGTCATTGAGTTGTGATTGTGGTTTGAGGCCACAAATTTATCTTTTGTCTTTTTTGCTTTTTGAAATAGGAATCGGAAGGTTTGAACTTTGAACCTGGTACCTTTAAATGCCTTGTGCTCTGAATCTTTGATACTATGCCAGATTATTACTTAAACGTTTAAACGGATGGATTGTGTCCCAAGTCCCAACGATGTGTATATTGATTCATGTTTTAGGCATCAAGGCAATTAATGATTATGTGGCATATTTATTTAATAGCTGTTCTATAAATACTTCCAGATCTTACCTGATCCAGATATGCCTAGAGATTGTAACAAACATTTCTTGTATTCTGCTACAGGGCTCCTCTTTTTGTTGTTCAAACTGCTGATTGGGATTGTTCTTGTTCTGTTCTCTGGGATCCAATCCATGCAGATTGCGCTGTTGCACAGGTAAATTTTACAATCGTTCAGTTAAGTGCCCCCCCCCCCCCCCCCAAGGGACTACGGAGTTCAATTATAAAATAAAATCAAGCTTGTTGGACATGTTTGCTTAATCTTTTGATACTTGCATGCTTAAGGTTATCCCAGTTCCACTAATATGATGTGTGTGCACTAGTTTATAGCATATATGAATGGGTATAGGAAAGGTTATGCTACGTACAGTGTGTAATATAGCCTTTACACACACTTGTGGAAATACCTGATGGGTCATCAGTTTCACTTATCTGAACTGTTGATTGTGATATAAACATCCTAAAAGCCATGTCAAAAAAAGTAAAGTAGAAACTTCTCACTTGTCCGCTGGAGTAATCTCAAAATGAATGGTTCTAAAGATCTTGAAGGGCAATTATTTTGTCTTGCTTGACCCATAAACTAGAAGCACTTAAACTACTTTGATTTTTCCATTCACGAGGATTTTAGGATGTTTAGATCAAAACTAATGGTTTAGATGACCAATGATGTGTGAGTGGGTTCTGCGTAAACTCTTATATTATACCTAGTATTGTAGTCCTTTCTCATACATGCATCACTGCATTCCACATGGGAATAGTACATTCATCGTTGCATAGTTAAGTTTGTTATATTATCTTTGTCTAATCCTATTGCACTATGATTGTTTGCTTGCATGTTGAGCCATATTGTTTAAGTCTTCTGAGATACGGTTATCTACTTATCTTTAGAACCTGTCAATTTAGCAGATGGGACATATGAAAGCCTGTTGTTTCATTATTTCCCTTTTACTATGATTTCTAACCTATAACATGCTTAATTCTATGATTAACTTAAATATAGATTGTTCAAGTAAATTCTGCCCATTAATAAATTGGCAATGCAAACTAGGATTTGCTTACCTCCCTAGATACTTTCAAGGGTTAGAAAATCTTAATTGAATTCTGTTTCTAATGACCGGCTTAATTTTTTGTGAAAGAAAACAAGCTTTCCAGTTTCAATTGATATATAGAAGTTTCCTTTTTCCCTGGTTGTTATTTCGTAAAGTACTAACTTGTAGAACAGGTTGGCGTTGGATATATTTTCAGTACTATATTTTCAGTTGCTTATGCTTATAATGGCTTGTTAAAGTGAGCCCATAAATTTAGACACTATAGTTTTTTCTCCCCTTTATTATGTATATGTATGTATATATGAGGCTTACCTTTTAGGTAGCGGAGCTAGACGGTTTAAAGAAGTTTCATCTGGGCCTCTTGCTATATGGTTCCGAATGCTTCTATCTAATCAGGATGTTTGGTTTTGTTCAGGCCATAGGGATGTCACGTGACATTTTGTGCTCCATTTAGTGGAAGCATTCTCACGGTGTATTGTGAACGGCAGTCCAGAATAGCTGCCTGCATTACCTTGGAGGGGGCTCTTACACATTTGTGTAGTCAATTTATTGTTTTTGAATTCCTGTTCTGTGTCTTATACCCAGCTTTCTCTAGAGCAACACCCTTTTTTTGGCTACCAGGACTTGTTTGTGGAAGTTTATATATAGAAAGAGAGAGAAGTTTAAAGAGACTTGCAAACATACACCTCCCACAACCTACCCCCACCCCTTTACCACTGTGCCATGTCTCGGTGGCTTAGTGAAAAAATTAATAGTAGCAATTGTTTTCAATGTGAAGTTCAAATGTCGTACAGAAGTGGGACCTCTATATTAACATTCTTATGATGTCGCATTAATAATTGAGAAAGAAAGGGTTAAGAATTTTAGTTTGCTTCCCTGCTCATTTTAGTGCTTGGTAGATCCTTGGATCCCAATTATGTGGTTTTGGGGACAATTTTTGCATGCTCTAAGAAATAATCCTCAACCTAACTTGTGCTTTTAGAGGTGTGAATATTGGGGATGGACACTCATTGTTAACTTATGTTTTAATGGTTTGTATGGGAGATGGTATTTAACTAATTCTTTGCCTATGGTAATTTGGCTGCCCAGTTGGATTGGACTCACATTTAATGTTTGCAATGAATTATGGAGATTGGTTAATACTAAATAGTTGGAAAACACCTGGTTAATTTTTTGGTGAGGTATTATTGTAGCTTGTAATTCATGACACTCAATTTTGACCAAAGGGTAGACTTGACAGATAATGATTTACAGCTATTAGGATATCATAACATGTTTTATTGTACTGTTACTATTTCAGTTGGAAGAAGATGGCTGTGTACATAAACGCAACATTTTTTTTTTTGGCAAATTTGCCTCTGATAAATGCATTTGGGAAGTGATGCATATCAGTTATTTCTCCAGCTGTTTTATTCATCATTCTTTCATTTACTTCTCACTGCCATGCCTTGGTGTTCAAGTTATATAACATTTTTTTCTTTCATTTATTTGTCCTGCCATGAGAGGTATAATGAATTTTTTTTTTCAGGTTCAGTTATTTGATTCTATGCAATTATATGAGGTTTTTTTCCTGATATACTCTAATATGTGATTGTGTAGGAGCTTGAAACGGAGGCGATTCTTGAGCAATTAAAATACGTAGAGATGGTATGTCCAGAAATCCACTTCTGAAGCTTTTGGTTGTCATAGCTTGCAAGACTCTTCATTAACAGTGCAAATATGAGGAGATTGATATTTGAATTATAGTTTTACATAAACATCCTTTTTCTTGCTGTAGTACGCTCTACGATCTTTTATATTCATTTATTATTACATCGTTTTATATTCTTAACACATCAAAGCTGATAGTTTCATAAATTTTCATCAACTTAGAATATTAATGACGCAACAATTTAAAGATTTAGAAGACCAGTAATTACCAATATATATAATATTTCTATTGCCAGATATCTGGTTCATGTATAAGCTTTTCGTTTTACTGGAGCACCTCATAGCCTATAACAATCTAGAGGTACAAGCTCTTAGAAGAGTTTCTGAGAGGATCAATATATTTACATTCTTACCTTAAGATTTCAAATCTTACATGCAGTTGAGACCTCGGCTGACCATCAACAAGCAGAGAGAGCTCAGGAGATGAGAGCTGATGGTCTTGAGTAGAAGTTTGCATCTTATATGCATGGTGAACCATAGCGCAAGCGCTAGCATCATGAATCAGGTGATGATGGTCCTCGGCATCATAACAGGTGAAGAACAAAGATCTTAGTGCACACATCACTCTCTCGGACACAGTAAACAAGTGAATATGGTTCAACTGATTGTAGCTTGCAACCACAGGCATATACAAGGGAAAATCTCCATATCGCGTTTTTTTTAACCATTTTGAGTATGTAACAGGTGAGAAATTTTTAGCCATTATAGCAAGGGAAGTTTGTTTCAACTGAATGTATCAGATCAGAAATGGACTGAGTTAAAAGATAAATTGAACTGACAGCATTAGTTGAACTCCCAAGACTAGCACCACCAACTTTCATTATGAAAGCCTGATATGTTAATATTGTTTAGGGTTTTTAGCATATATGTTGCTATGAAATTATATATTTGCCTTACCTTTTGCATATTTATCTGCATTTCCTTGTTTTTTGGATTATTTTGCAGATATAACCCACCTGTCAGCCAGTAGTTAAGGAAATTTTGCAGAAATACCCCGCTGAGTTTTAACACACATTTTTCACCTCTCTCTAATTTTTAGAATTAGATTCTCGATCGCATTGAGATTCATGCTTGATACGATCCCAATCTCTTGCACAAGAGAAATAAACGGGGCTTTGGAAAAGCTGTGAAGATCTTTTCAAGTCCATCGATATGTGATCTTTTTCGCAAAAGATTTCAGCTTTGGGTCTGTTTGGTTGTTGTAATTAGCCGTAATTCGTAAGTCGTAATTGGTAAAGTTTTTTACAGTTGTAAATGAGTTACGTGCATGTAAGTTTTACAGTGTTTGGTTTGTAATATAAAATTGCAAGTAGGAAAGTATATTGTATATTACGGTGTTTGGTTGTCGTAATGTGTAAGTCGTAAGTGAAAAAGTTGATCACAAAATTAACTATTTGGTGATTTAAAAAATTTTAATATTGCAAATAAATATTAAAATGCTAAATATTAAAAAAATAATATTAACTAAAAAAATAATACAAATTTGCATGCCACAAAATTAATTATAACTAGGTTGCAAGTGAGTGGTAATTGGGTTACAAGTGAGTGGTAGTTGAGTTGCGCAAGTCTTTTACAAATTACGGTCCAAACAAACGTCGTAGTTATAACTGGGCTGTAAGTCATTTACGAATTACGGACTTTTACGCGATTGCGCCGTAAAAGGCGTAAAAGTCCGTAATTCGTAAATGACTTACAGCCCAGTTACAACTACGGCGCGTAAAAGTCCGTAATTCGTAAATGACTTACAGCCCAGTTACAACTACGACGTTTGTTTGGACCGTAATTCGTAAAAGACTTGCGCAACTCAACTACCACTCACTTGCAACCCAATTACCACTCACTTACAGCCCAGTTACAGTTAATTTTGTGGTCATGCAAATTTGTATTATTTTTTTATGTTAATATTAAACTTTTTTAATATTTAGCATTTTTAATATTTATTTGCAATATTAAAACTTTTTAAATCACCAAATAGTTTATTTTGTGATCAACTTTTTCACTTACGACTTACACATTACGACAACCAAACACCGTAAAGCACAATATACTTTTTCACTTACAACTTTATATTACCAACCAAACACCATAAAGCTTACATGCATGTAACTCATTTACAAATGTAAAAGACTTTATAAATTATAACTTACGAATTACGGCCAATTACGACAACCAAACAGACCCGAAAATAAGCTCAATTACAAGATTAGAAGGTGAAACTCTTAAAACATTCTTACCACACAACCAATTCTAATTAGCACCTGTAACCGGCATTTCAGCACAAGAAAGGAAAGAAAAAAGTTCAGAAAGTATAGGAAATTTTTTTTATTATTATCAAATTTAAGGAAATGAGGTTTCTCTTGTAAGTTTTTCTTACATTTTGTCAATCCATCTGTTCTTCAAAAAAAAAAAAAATTCACAGAGAACTGAGAGGTCCGCTTCGTGCCTCCCCCCTCCTTACTCCTCTCTCCTCTTTTTCCTTTGCCATCTTTCCACTCTTTTTTCTTTCTTCACTCTTCTTTTCGTTGCTCGGTGCCACCGCTAGCGGTAATTTAGTTATTATTATTTCTTAATCTTAATTACGAACAATAATCCACAGGATTTAGAGAAAACCAGCGATCCCTATCGAGCTCGCCCATCAATGCCCCACCCCTTCCCACTGTAACCGCCTCACTTATATTTCTGTCCCATCCTCACCCACTTCGTTTCTCTCTCTCCCCATATTTCTCGATGGCCCGCGTCCTCGCCCAAAGCGCAACCCTCAGGCCCAAAACCCTAACCCTAGTCCGTTCCCTCTCCCCTTCTCTCTGCACGCTTTCCCGCCCGAAATCCAGCCGCGCGGAGAAGGCAACCTTCATCGAGATCGATATTGGATCCGGGTCCGGATCCGACGCCGGAGCGGAGGCGGAGTTCTCGCTGGGGGTGAACCGCATGGCCGACGCGCTCCACAGCATCTACGCCCAGAGATCCGCGCCCGATTGGCTGCCGTTCATACCGGGCTCCTCCTACTGGGTCCCACCAAATACCAGGAAGACGGCGGCCGCCGCGGCAGACATCGTCAAGCTCATCAATACGACGCTGCTGAATCCCTTGTCGGACGAGGAGGCCATGTCGCTTAAGACGGTCAATGGACGGCCCTCCTCTGCTTACTACATTGAAGGTAATTAGTTTCAGGCCCTTTTTTGTGAATTGGGGTTTGATTTTTGAGGAAATTTGTCAGATTTTTGTTTGGTGCAGTAATTTGGTGGCTCTTTTGCTTGTGCAGCAGTGGTATTTCTCTTCACCAGTCAAAATTTTAATTTTTTTTGGATTTAACTCTTGAAATTTAGAAAGCCTGCGACTTTAGCTTTACTTTAGTGTCATCTAGCTTCAATGTTGTGGTTAGTTAAGTTCGGATGCATATAGTAATTTGTTTGTTTAGTTTCTACATGAATTGTGGGGTATCAACGATCAAGTTGGTCAATTGTAAGAAAAAGATGCCATCTTTGCATTCGGTTTGGAAAATTTAGGCTTACATCACCCGTCAAATAACCATTCTTCTTCCCTTTTTATTTGTTGGAAGTAAAATATAAGAAGTCATAAAGATCAAGAAAATATGTATTGGATTTTGGCTTTTGATGCCTATTTATGAAGATGTAATACCAGAAGTTGTATAGACCATGTTAGAGTCTAACGTGTTATCTGTACTCTGAAATTCTGAAATAGAGCAACTGAGCAAAGACCATTAGAGGTTATGATTGATGGATTTCTAAATTCAGTTTGCTTTTATGTTAGGGATTCTCTTGTGGAAGCTAGTTACTTATTAAAGTCAATATATTGATATTGAGGGAACATGAGGTACAAGCATAGGGTTTATAGATACAGGAAAGAGGTGTGATCAAGCCCTAGCCAGATCATGTGTCAGGTACTAGAAAACAAAACTGTGTCGTATCATTGTCATTAGGGATAGGCATAGTGTAGCAGAAACACCATGAAAACAATTGGAAGAGAGGCAAATCCAAACCTTGTCACAGTAAGCTTACATCAAGAGTCTGCATTAAATCACCTCATTGCATTAGGTATAGATGAACTTATTAGGTATATTGAGATGAGGTTTCATGATCTATTTATTATTTGTTGATGATATTATATTGCTGAGGTATCCAAAGGGTCAAATTCTAAAGTACAGAGGTAGATGGAAGCTTTACAATCAAAAGTTTTTAGCTAGGAGGACAAACTGGAATATATGAAATGGAACATTAGAAAACTAGGATAAGAAATGGGGGCAACAATTCATTTTGTTGCTAAAATATTCTGAAGAGTGACTATTCGCATCATTTTGAATCAGTCATAAGTCCTGAGTGTGAGCAGTGTTCTAAAAATCGGTTTCATTATTCGTGCGGTCTAACACTGAATAATGATTAATCGGATTAATCGTTTTTGAAAATTTTAATATATTTAATTATATTTATACACAACTACATATGAACATATACAGTTAATTATTGAAAATACCTAAAAATTATACAAGACAATATCTAGATGTGAAGTTGTAAACCATGATATGATGAACAAGACAATATGAATAAATAGTAAAAAAGAAAAAAGTAAAAGAACTTATCTTTTCACATTAGTAATCCAAGATTTCAAATTTTGCAACATAAATATAAATCAAAGAACTTACTTGCAAAATAAGATAAATAAAAAAATTAGTCAATTTATCAATCAAAATAATGAACTTTAAAGAATGATGGAGAAATATTGCTAAATAAGTTAAATTGAAAAATAATCTAAAATAATAAAACATCACTTTATGCAAAATACACAATAATAAAATATCATAATTCGTCTACTATTTAATAAATAACAGTTCATCTACTATTTAATAAAAGATCATTATCAAATCATCATCACAATATAAACTATTTAGCGATCCAACACACACAAAGTGATAAGTTTTTCAAATAAAAAACATATGAAATACCTAAACGATTAATCTGAGATTAATCGGGAATTAATTAGATTAATCGCATATTAATCGGGGATTAATCGTAGATTAATCGTTTTGGACCCGATTAATCGCTCGAGCGCATAATCAGAGCGATTAATGTAATATTAAGCGGGTTGCCACTGAATAGGATTAATCGGCCGATTAATCTGATTTTTAGAACAATGAGTGTGAGATAAGGAGGCATTTGTTCATAAAGCATGGTTGACCATGGCTGTCTGTGATCAACAACTAGAAAACTAGAAGCGCGAAAACAAGTAGAAAACTGAGAGCGCAAAAACAAAGAAGAGGAAAAAAAAAAGTTGACAGTGATGAAGTGCTTATTGGCCCATAGAATATTCAATTCACGAAGTCAAAAAAGTTTACTTAGACGGCTATGAGACCAGCCAGGTTTTTTTAATCTAATTTGGGCAATAAAGGAACAGCAGATAAACAAAGAAAAATAAGATAAAGAGAGCATCTAAATTGAGATGCTGAAATGAGTGAGATAAGAAATGAACTTGTCTGCGAGAAGATGAAGGTTCATTTGAGGATAATATGAGAGAGAGCTGTTTGAGAAGGTTTGACCTTGTGTAGAGAATGATGGTGAACCACGCGGTGCTGGTTGGAAGCCGTGACATCCTAGTTGAAGGATATGTGTGGACTGTGGACCAAAAGAAGCCTAGATTCAGACAGCAAAAGGACATTATAGTTGTTGATCAATGGAGAAAATGGCCCTTTCGAATGTGGGCTAAAGAAAAAGAATCATTTAGTTGAACATATTGGTAACAAATTCATTGCGTTGCTGCTGCAATTTCTTACCAGAGAAGTTGCAGACGCTATATATTCATTCATACCTACAACAATGCAGTGTCATTCTATTGTGACATACGCCTTTTTTTTACTGTTGCACTCAATTATATTCGACATACGCCTTTTTTTTTACTGTTGCACTCAATTATATTCTCTCATTATCTGGTTGTAGCAGTTTGCTTTTGGTTGTTGATCAAGCCTAAATATGATAAGCATGAATTGATTATCTTGTTCTTCACTGTCTTAATATCTTCATCAGATGTTTCAGGTCTAACCATCCTTTTGCATTGCAAAACACCTTACACTGATTAACCCTTTTATGTTTTGGAGTTGTTTCCCTTTTAAATTACTCTTCTCAACTATCATAAACAGAATTTCTGCTCTCTGGGATTCACTATACTCCTGCGTTGTCCCCACGTAAGAGTGCTAGCTAATCTTGACAGCGAGGGAAAAAGCACTGAGCAAATAGCTGAGGAATATTAGTCGATTGCATATCAAATTTGTGATAACACAATGTACTTCTGAGTAGTGCCTCTAGGAAGTGATATTAGTTGGAGGATTCTTACATAAGACTCAGATATTTGATTACAATAGCCTTAGACATTTAATTAATTCTATCCTTCTTCTATTATAATAGTAACTCATCGCCCAGGTCTTTGGACATTGATTATAAATTACGAGTGCACACATTCGAATCATTTGAGCACATCATGTTCCTGTTGTTTTTCAATCACTTAATGCATGGGCAAAAAGTCTTCAAACCATTGATTTTTATTAAGAGACTGAGTTGTGATTTAAATACATGGAAATAATATGGAAAATTTTGTTTACATTTGTCGGCAATACTCTTAAATGCAGTGTTCTAAAAAATGTTTTAAGCGGACGATTAAACGGCTGCTTAAACGTTTTCGTTGAAGAACTGTGTACAAAATGCAAAAAAAACGCTCGCATTAATCGGTCAGGCGTGTAAAACGCTTAATTGATGTTTAGGCGGCTAATCGGCTTAAAATTTGGGCCCGTTTAGTCGATTAATGGGTTTGAATTGGAGAGAGAGAGAGAGAATTGGTGAGAGAGAATTAGGAAGAAGAAAACTACATGCGATCTCCTCGCCATCGCCGATCTCCTCGCTGTTGTACTCTCGAGATCTCATGGTTGTCGTCTCGGTCTCGATGTTGTCTCGATCTCGTGGTTGTCATCCTCTCTCTCCCGATCTCTCGAGAGAGGGGAGAGAACAGAAAGAGAGATCCTGATGTCGTCTCCTCGTGGTCATCGTCTCGATCTCGATCTCGATCGAGAAAGAATAGAGAGATCCAAAGAGATATAAAGCAGGGGTGAGTCTGGGCTTGTGGGCTTGGGCCGAGAGAGAAGCAGGCTTGGGATGATGAGAAAGAGAAGCGAGCTGGATCTTTTTTCATTTTCATTTTCATTTTCATTTTTTATTTATTATATATTTAATATATAAAATTATTATATATTCAAAAATTAATAAAATGTGTATATCGTTTAATCGGCGTTTAAACTGTTTAAGCGTTATTCGCTCTCAGACCACGTGTATACTGAAACCGCTTTTTAGAACACTGCTTAAATGCGATGCTTAACCCATCCAATGTCATTTTTGGTGTGGAGTTGTGTATCAAGATTACAAACTTTGACTAAATTGGTATCTTATCAAGGAGATAATATCTATAGTTTTATATATGTATGGAGGAAGCTGAGAAATTATCAGAATTTGACCAAAGGGAGGTTTTTTCCCGTGACTCATATACAAAATTTGTTTCGTCTTATCTGCCCGTCTTAATTCTGAGAGAGAGAGAGAGAGAGAGAGGGAGAGAGAGGGAGAGAGCAGTCCTTCGTGACCCTTTGCTGCTCCTGTCGCCGACTCCCGCCCTTGTCGCCATCCCCCGGACCTCCCACCCTCCCTTTCCTTCCTTCCTCCACTTGCTCTTCCTCCTCCTCCCGCTTCCTCCCTCCCCCCTCGGTCAGTTCCCATCGTCGCGGTATACTAGTTTAGACAAGGATGATATCTCCCATCTGTTGTTGGAAAGAGGGTCTTAAAGGAAACGTGATGCTGACTGATTCACTCGAATGGAAATTGGTAAAGGGTCTGGCGATGTGGCTCTATCTAGAACAAGGTATATATCATGTATAGAACACATTGTTGTTGGTTAAATAAACATGTAAAGTTACCATACATAGGGAGTCTATTTTTCTATACACTACTTACACGGCATGAAATGGGGACATTCAGTGTATGTGCAATGGCTGGCATCATTCTACCTAATTCCTGACCATTACAAAATGTTCTGAAGTAGGTAGTAGACGCTGATATTTGTTTCTACTCAACCAATATTATTATACAGAAGAACTATGATATAAGGTTGTTTATTTAAGACTTTTAAATAGAGGGCTTGTCATTTTCACTTCAATTGTAGTTTCTAGTCTTCATATATGTGTTATTCAACATCCATTGATATGGCTTCTTTTGCTCGTGACACGAGTCCATAGAATTGCATTTGTGAATATAGTGTGAGCTTGAATTGCTAAGCTTCTTTAGTTTATGCTTTTGGTGGCTTAGCTTGGCTTGAGCTTGACAAGGCCTGTTCAAGCTTTCCTTGGTGACTAGTTTTGTTGTTTAACCTCCCTTTGATTAAGATTATTTTATAATGAACTGGCTTGACATTTGGGTTGTCTTTTTTAGCTTATTTATTCAAACCAAGTGGACTCCATTTTGTGTCAAGATCAACAAAGTCGACATTGAACCTCAATCTTGGGGATATATATTTGTTTGCTCAGTTTTGTAAATATTAGTGTATACCTAAATAGTGCTTATAGTGGTGTTTAATTATTAATATAGTTTAATATTCATAAGTCATAAATTTCACCTAAAACCTTGAATGTACCATTTCTAATACAAGATAACCTATAGATATGGTGAAATATAACTTACGCTTAATTGTATGGTCAAGACATTTGAGCCTTCACGTCATGTCTAGAGCTGTCCACTGAATACTTTTGCATCCCACCTACTGTATCTGCAATCCAAGGGGACTCTGGCAAGTAAATAAATCTGAATATGCTTGAAATCTCAAAGGATGCACTCATACTCAATAACTCTTGCTCTCACCCCTTTATCTCTGTGTTTCCATGGATGAAATTTTGGAGCTTGTAGTCTGATTAGATATCCAAAAAAAAAAACATAGCAACTAAAATCTCCAATAATCCAAGGTTTGAAATATCGCCCTATTGATATTTATGCCCGATGCCGATATTGATGATATGATCGGATATGATTGAGACAATATGGATATTTCCGATATGATGAAGCCAAAGTGGCCAATATTACCAATATCGATACCATTACCAAGATTAAACTTTGGATTTACTTCATTAATCTCTCTCTATGCGCTAGTGTGTGTGTGTGTGTGTGTGTGTGTGTGTGTGTGTGTGTGATTTAGCATGTATTCCCTTTCTTGAAGGGATGATCGTAACTTTTTACATATTAGCTAGATTTATGTAAGAAGTGTGGGACAAAGTATAACAGTTGAGGGCACAAGAACTGGAAATACTCACTCCGTTCTTCTAATCTACGAACTCACCCACTTGATTCAAACCATGCTACCTAAGAGGTCTTTCTTGTACTGCTTGGTCAAAGCCTTAAAGCCTTTTTAACAGTAGTATTGGTCTTTAGGAGTATTGAATCAAAATGAATAATGGAGAGCTGTCTAAAATCTTTCTATTTTTAGAAAGAAGAGACATGGCCGTAAGCAACAATCATAGAGTGAAGAGATTCATATAAGATCAATTGCTAGTTAGTTATGAGACTAACAACATAGAAAAAACACCTATAAACCCTGGGTACATTAGAAGCATGGCAATGTGAGCCTTTATTTATTATGTTCCCTATAAACAATTGTATTTTTCTCACCAATGCTTTCTCATAAAGATCCAACTAATATGTAAATATTCAACATCAAGCTTTCGTCAATGGTGATTGTGGAGAAAGAGAGAGATAAGGGACAAGAGAGTAGGGGAATATCGAGCATGAGTGTATCCATTGAGATTTGTTCACCTTTGTCATTGTTCTCCTCAATCGCAGATTGGTGGGAACGCCAGGCAGAAGTTTCAGTGGGCATGGTCTATATGATGTGCGGGCTCAAATTTATTGACCATGCTTCCAAGTCAGTTTCTGCCTTATTGTTGTTGTTGGATGAAAAGCTCTCTCTCTCTCTCTCTCTCTCTCTCTCTCTCTCTGTTCTGCTGGGTTGGGGTTTTTTTCTTTTTTTTTTTTTTTTTTTTTTTTAGAAACCATTTAACTTGGAAACGGTTCAAACTAACTTATTGTGTGTGTTTGGGCCATTGATGAAACTAATAATCTCAAGACCCAGCTTCGAGTTGACAGGGCGAGCCATTTTCTAGGGAAAGCTTACAAAAGTTATCCGTTGCTAGAGCATGTTGTGGGTGAAAGGAAATCAAGATTCACATAGCTGACCCATGATGCATCCTTCATTATATCAAATGTTATGTTTTTTTGTATGATTGGTTTTATTTTATATAACATCTCTTTTTATCTTATGCTTGATTGATGGTGTTGAAGATAAAGCATGAGGCACATGGATTTTTGTATCCACCGTATCTTTTTTGGTCAACTCCCTGGACATTCTTAATATCTCTGTTAAGACTTGGTCAAGAAATCTGGGTATTAAGGTTGAAGTACGCCTTCAGGGATTTTATGTTGAGTAGGCTTATCGGGCTCCTAATCTTATGTTACATAATAGATGTTACAATAACTGCACAGTTTTTGGACAAGTTGATGATTTGTTTGCCATGTTAGCATTTGTTGCAAATGATGGAAATTATGGAATTTATATCTGGTAGCAGTGGCTGGAGTGGGCATTCTAGATTTTTAAGTTAATTTCTGAATCCAACTTTTATTGGCTACAGGTACTCCGGTAGAGAGGAGGAGGTCAAAGAAGTCTGCGGCACAATCTGATGATGAGGAGTGAGAGCTTTTTATCGATGAAGATGGTGGAGGCAGAGTCAATGCTTTGTTTTCCGTTTAGGACTAGGTCTCCGCTCCGCATGGCATTGTCACAACAGTTGCTTTGTGTTCTTTCTAATGGGCCTATTAACGAAAAAAAGCTCTGTATGTACAGTAGTAATGTTTATGTATACTATGCAGAAAATAAACTAATCGCATGGGTAAGTGTATGAAATGTATCCTTATTTATCAGAAGGAACTAGTCTCCAGTTCTGCAACTGAATTCATGAGATTAAGAATGCTTATATTTGTGGTAGCTAAATTATACCCTAGCCCTGCCTGCAGATGCCGTGTTCTGTGCATAGCATGATGTTGCTTCACATCTCTGCTGCTCATAAAACAGTCTACTGTCTGTTGATGTTGGTTCTGTCTAAATTTGTGCTCAAAACATTATGCTGTACATAAGTATATTTAGAGTTTTCAGATCGAGTAAATGTGATCGCTCTTAAGAACCTATGAGACAGGAGAAATACTTGATTGGATTACTTTTGAGATTCTGTTTTGCAACCCTTGTGCGTCGAAATATTATCTCTTTAACCTGGAGTTCTCATGGTTGAGACATGTCTGACTTGCTTAAAGTTACAACAGCATCTTTGTTGTCATCATCCTCATTTACGCTGTACTTGGCTGATTCATTGGAGAGCGAGTGCGTACAAGATTACTGCTGCCTCTGTCACCAGATCTAGGGTTCTAGTTTTAGCTTTCTGATCACTAGAAAATAATTTGGTACTTTTTCTTGTACTATTGGTTCTGTATTTTGCTTCCAAATCTCAGATTCGATGAGCGCTCTTGTATCAATGATAATAATAATGGACTGAAAAACCAAAAAGTAACTGCAAGCCGACTGTTTGTTAAAGCTGCAGACCAATTAAAAGCCAACTGTTTGTCAAAAGCTTCAGACGAAGGAAATCAACCCACTGAATTTCTTGCCAAGTGAAGTAAAATAAAAACTGTCATTATTTAGAGTAGCTATGCCCATGTATTACATAGTAAAGAGACCAATCAGATACCATGACTTGCAGCATGGAAATTCTGTGAAACAAGGAATAATCAACATTAATCAGCCAAAATACAGACTCAAAAAAATTCTGTTCTTTCAATTGTTGCCGCTATTACACACGACTCGTCAATCATCATTGCAATCTGCGGGAAGAAAAAAAGAATGTGTAGCAGCAATGCACATTCTTCAAAAGCCTGCGTACCCAGCAAAATGGTTTAAAATACTGTAGCTTAATAAAGCCCCATATTTCTCAACTCCGTGACATGGCTAGGATCAAGCTCGGGCAAATTCTTGTTCTCATCTCGACTTTCCACCACATATTCCTGTCATCAAAGAATCAGATGGCTTCTATTTAACTAGATTATAACTGACATGCAACTAATATGTGAAGATATACATGAGACTCTTTCGACCTTTAATGTTGCGTCCTAGTTTTTCATTGAAGGTTTGGAACAGTGTTATTAACCTCTACTAATGCAAGTGTCTCAATTAATGCATGCAATTTGGCTATTTCTTTTTTACAGAGAGGTAAAAGAAAAGAGAAATTGTGAAAATGCTTCTGAAGCCAAGTTGAAACCAAATCAAGCCCAAATTGAGAACCCAGGGGTTTGCACTGTAACAGTAAAGATGATCATGAAAAAGAGAGCTTGGATGCTGTTATTAGCATTACATTTAGAGAACTTACATGCAGAAAGGAAAAAAATGCCATTTAAAAGTAGAAAGTTTCTGAATTTGATCTTTGCAAGTTCGATTATTTTCTGACTTTCTCATGCTTACATTTGAATTCACTTCTAATAAGCTCTAGCCACACAAGGTTGAAGGGGAACTATGTATAAAAGCAGCATCAGCATAGATGAACTGAAGCTTCCCTTCATGCAGTCGGTCCATTTTTGTACAATGAGAAAATTATCAACTGGGGATTGTTATATGTACAAAGGAATGTTGGAGAATACTCTATGGATCAGAAGAAACATTTCAGATACAAAAGGTGTTCTTAAGAGGGGAGGGCTGCTGGTTCCTTCTAAATGTTTTATTCTTTTTAATTAAGAAAATTCTAAGGACCCTAAGGCTTTAAACACTAGCAGTACTTCAGCAATGTAGAGACTCGAGATAAATAAACTCTTCTGTAACATAGTTATGATTAAGGATTCATACAATCTATTGTGTGTGTGTGTGTGTGTGTGTGTTCGGGGCGGGGTGGAGTGGGAGGGGTGGGGGGAAGGGGAGGATCAACAGTGAAGAAAGCCAGGAGTTGAGACGGACATATTTAAGCAAAGCTCTTGATGAAGAAAATTCAGATAAACCCAAGGATGTCTTGACTACTTCAGAAATGGAGCTTAAGATAGATACAGTCATGCTCTGAAGGGTTTTTTCCTTCTTTCATTACATGCTCGTTAATAAAACGAGTGGGGAATTTCCCACTTTGTTCTCAGAGAAGATGGATACATTAAAGTTCTATGTTTAACATAATTTATATGCAATTCTGAAAATTATGGGGTTTCAACCACTTAAAACAGTTCCCGACATGGATAACTTAAGGGTTGTGAAAAACGCAACAAAACCTTTGTCAGTTCCTGCTTCGCCAGAACATGGTAGTGACGTTCACTGATCCTCTGTCCACAGATTATTGCAATGAAGAATCCATACAGCAAACCCACCAGAGTTAAAGCCAAGACTGAATGATTCAGACAAGCAACAAAACAAATTCACTCGAAGGGAAAAAGGGAAGCAATCAATATCTTGAAACAATTGCATAGTTTTTCCCCCAACTTAAAAAACTACTCAGAAACTAAATTAATTTTTTTATTAATGAATAGCAACAAATTATCAGTTAAAACAATGAAAAAAAAAAAACAAATTCCAGAATGTTCTCGAACAACTTACCACATCAAACAGTCTTTTATTTCTATTGTTTAATGGATAACATATGCACACTAGATGACTAGTTTTAATTAGAGAAGTCACAAACTACAGCAACATCAACAACCAAATATTTAACCATTCAGCTTTACTTTGAGAAACAAACTACAATCTGAAATTATATTATAATATAGACACGTCTTGGCCGTACTGTTGTTTAACCAAACTGTACCTACCAACTCAAAAGGGCAATTAGGACTTGTAAGTACCCACTAAGGCACTAACAGATATGATATCATCAAATTTTCAAAGAAATAAAATCCAGGTGCAAGCAGGTCAGATCATGCCATTATAGTGAGGACTGGTCTGCAAATTTTTGACAATTGACATTTTTATTTTCTGTAAATTCCACGTGACCCAACCATTACAATTTTTACTAAGGTACAAAGAGAAATGAAACCTAAATCGTCATGATTATTTTGCTGATAAATGCCCCGTGACTCAACCATCATCACTTGATGAGGTATAAGACATGCACAAAGCTATGTCCTAGCAAACTTTTCAAGCTTGCAGCTCAAGTATTATCAGTGACAATATTATCCTCTTTCACTTGGTAAAGAATTTGTTGCTAGCCACTGAAATTATGAAAACATGCATAGGTTGTTGAGCAGGCTGTCGCAACATTTTAAGGAGGGCATGAATCTGAAGTAACCACATGAGTTATAAGTTGTCACACAATTTTCTTAGATTTTATAATCATCACAGTTTCCAATCGTTGTATTTCCACCAGAATCTTGGATGAAATATATACAAGTACTTGCCTCCGATAGTCAGTATTAGATGACTTCATTACAATTAAAGAACTGGAAAAGGAACAATTTTCTTCCAGTCACGAGGAGCACAATAATGAAGAGCATCTTCTTTTTTGTGAAAAATTAAGAAGTTAATGCCAGGAACAAGTGATTTTTCTTTGCTAGATAGCCCATCAATGACCCTCTAGTTATCATTAATAGAGCCCGGTCGAGTGAGAAGTTTATCCTTACGTTTTGACTAAAAGCCTTCTGTAGTCTCATCAGTCATCATTTAGTAAAATATATAAGTAATTCAATTGAAATGCATTTATCTCATGTCGAATAAAGCATGTATTTATGGAATTAACTAAGCCATGAAAGTTTCACAAAATTATCCTAGAAATGAAAAGTGTATGACCACCTCACAAAAAAAAAAAATGCACCAGTCGATCACTCTACACATAACATAGTCACATCAGATCAACTTGTGAAAGTCAAATGAATATAAAGAAGAACTAGTACTTAAAAGGAAAAAAATACCAGCCATTGAATAAAACCAGTAAGGATGCTGTTCATAGCCAAACATTTCCTGCAGTTCGTTGCCGTAAAAATTGTAGATTAACATACCCAGGAAAGCTACAACCTGTTGAAAACATTTGCCATGAAAAAGATACAAAAATAAAGAGTGTTCAACAAGAACATGATTTTATAATTACTCACATACAAAACCGCACCATAGACACAAGAGCGGAGGGTGTTATTATCAATACATGACATAATATCAGGTGACACAAATAGACATACGTGCGCGCCCCCCGAAAGATACAAGTATTATTGTGATGGAGGTGAGTAGGTAGCAGTTCTGTGATGGAAAATGCTAAAATGCCCCTTAAAAATGGACACAGGGATCGAAGACTCAGCCGTGTCGGCTTCGAGTCGAACCCGATCAGGGTTCGACTCGGATCAATTCTGTGCGCCCGTGATCGGGTTCGAAGCGCGTATAAGAGAAGGGAATGCGATGAGGAAAAGAAAAAAATCCTTCTCTAGATCTAGATCGCTCCGCTCCGCTCCGCTCCCTCCGTCGTTGCCGTCGCTCCGCCGTCGCCCTCGCTCCGCCAGCAGGTACCCACTTTCCCTCCCTCTCTCTCCGTCGATCTCTATCTCTCTCCTGCTGCGCCTCTCCCTCTGTTCCTCTCTCTCTCTCCATCACTCTTTGTTTCTCTCCCTTTGCGTCTCTCCCTTTGTCCCTCTCTCTCCGTCGATCTCTCTCCCTCTCTCTCTCTCTCTGTCGATCCCTCTCCCTCTGTCCCTCTCTCTCCCCCTCAGTCTCTCTGTCCTCTCAGTCTCTCTCTCTGTTCCTCTCTCCTTCTGTTCTCACTTCTCAGTGCCTCTCCCCCCCTCAGTCCTTATCTCTTCGCCTCTTTCTCCCCTCTGTTCCTCTCTCTCTCCCTCTGTTCTCAGTCTCTCTCTATGTCTCTCTCTCTCTCCTTTCTGTTCCTCTCTCCCCCTCAGTCTCTCTCTCTTTATATGAGTTTAATTTAATTTAAATTAGTTTAGTTTTACTTAATTTAGGTTAATTTAATTTCATATAATTTTGTAATGTTAATTAAGTTAGGTAATTTAATAATTTTATTGAAGTTAGGTAATTAAGTGAATTTAATTTAATCTAGTATAAATTAGTTTAGTTTAATTTAATTTAGCTTTAATTTGGTTAATTTTAGTTTTAATTTAATTTAACAGATAATTTTTTATGCCTCCTCGCAATTCAATGTGGAAATGACTATATTAGCAGGTACTTATGAATTATTTTGTGCAATTTACTATATTATGCATGTATTTTGATATGTTTCTACCTACGACATTTGTATTTATACTTTCACTTTATGTTTTGTATACTATGTGATATGTTTTGAAGATACATGAATTTTGATGTCTACATTTTTTTTACAATTTATCATAATTTTTTTAGTTTTCTATGTAGCGTTTTGCGCGTATTGTCCAAGGCCGGTCCAAGTCGCCGAGACCGGTCCGTCTCGTTGCCGACTGAAACCGAGACTTTGAACCATGAGTGGACAAGCAGAGAGTACACATCAGTAACTATGTGATAACCATTCTAAGTAAAGAAAATGGTTTACAGTTTTTTAATTCTGATTTAAATCAAAGGGTGTCTCCCCTCCTGATATACTGTGGGTCATTGCTCTCTCTTCAATCTTCATCCAATAGGACCATAGGTCCTAGTTCCCAAGGGGTGACGCCTAACAGGTTAAAGATGAAGGTAGCGGCTGCAGCCAGAGGCCAATAGTTGTGGATGGATAACAGAGTAGAACAAAGAGTGGTGCCATGAAAAGGCAGATAATGGGGATATTGTTGCTCTGCAACATTAGGTTCAATCCAAGTGCACATAAATCAGACAATTTTAATTAGATATAACAAGATATTTATAGGAAAATGTGCAGCCAAGTGCTTTCTTTTTGAGATAAAAACGGCCAAGGGCTATGGAAACTCTCTGCTTGGTAATCTGACAAAGTCGAACAAAATTTTGGTTCATATTTCATATCATTATTTTCTAGTAAATAGTTTGATTGTATCTAGCAATTTGTCATGCGCCCCTTTTAATTCAGATTTCATGTACCTCAAAATTGAAAAGGTAAACTCAACATAGTTTGGGTTCCATGATCCAAATTGGGCTTCTGATTTATCACAGGTTCCCACTTTACTCTACACTTGGCACTATACAAATTACATCACATGAATTTCATGCACCATACATCTAATGAAATTAGAACTGAGATTTATCAGTTTGGGTGCTGTGTGAACACCGTAGATGATTAAAAGCAGTAGGATGTTAGTAGATAATATCTCACCAGTTGCACGATAACAAATATGAGCATGTGGTCTCTAACAACAAGAAACTGAAATTTCAGTCTCAACCACCAGCGATCTGGCGGCACGTTTGCACGCAATAGGAAGACAGCCCTGCACTCTGTACAATGTGAAAAGGCAAAACCTTCCTGAAGGAAATTTAAACAAAAAAAAAAGATAAATAAGCCTGATTTCTGCAATTACAACAGCAAATGTAAAAACAATTTTTAGGAACATTTATGTACATACAAATTATGTATCGCTGCACATATGCAACACTGCAAGATCATTTCCTCAGGATATTACCCAATTCATTCAGGCCATCTCCATATAATGAACTATCTACAATCAAGCCAAACCTTACCTTGGTTGATCTCCAATTATCAAGGCACGAACGATGAACATACTTCTGTGTTCCCCTACAGTAGCAGGGTGCTATCAAATCCTCACCTAAATGAAAGATGATGCTATTCAATGCGGCTGTGTTTGTAAAACATACCATGAATAAATACTATGTGGGAAATAATATACCGACTGTGTCAGGAAATAACCTTCACTGTCAAAGCAAATCCGGCATTGTGGTTGCTCTGCATTCACTAGGCTGCAGTGTTCATCAGCATCAATACTTTGGCGGTCATCATCAGTATCAGCATTGACTGGTCTGATTTCACATAAAGATAGAGACTCCTTAGAACTGCTCGTGCTGGATGACTTAGAAAGAATAGGCTCGGTTTCTGAGGCATCATCTGTTTGGCTTCCATTAGATGTAAACTGCATTGTGAAGAATAGCCAATCATATCCAGACATCACCAGATGGGTTGATCTTCCTGATCCTTAGCAACAAAAAGACTGCAAATTTCAATGCAAAACATGGTAATCAGGTATCGATAAGGTGACCAGGAAATGTTGGCTGAAGAAGCCTATTCAATGTCTCTCACATTGTCTTCATTTAGAGATGGTGAAGAATCCTACAAAAACTGAAGTTAATATTAAAACTGTTATTTTGTAACAACTCCCCATTCAAGATCTCCCCATTCAAGATCTCATTAAATGGTCAGCTGAGGATCTCTATCATCATATCCAATACAAAGAAACGGAATGCACTAAAATTGTCTGATCTCTGAAGAGGCAAAAGGTTGATCCAAGATCTGTATCTAAACCCAAAACTATCAAATTACAACATTGAAAGCCAATTATTTTACTCAAAAAAAATGAAAGCCAATTCAACATAAAATAACTCAATTGTCTCAAAACAACAGAAGACAACTCAAGTTCCACAGGTATGCTGAAAACAATCAATCAAATAGCGTGATGCCACCAAAATGAGATGTTGATCACAGATTAAAGAGAACTAAAAATGGGAGCAGCAATAGAGGTGATCGATGAAATACTTCATGCTCGTACTTAGATTTCCTTAAAATCCTGGAAAGCAAATCATGAAAGATTTGATGATGGTTTCTTGAGATCAAGAAAATGAGCATCTCGGGTTGTTAGTTGTGTGTGGGGGTGGGTGGGGTTGGTTTTGTGGGTACCACCCCCCCCCCCCCCCCCCCCCGGGTCTCTCTCAACCACACACATGAACTTCTTAAGAGGATATTCTGTCTCCTAAAACTTTTCTAGCCTTGTGAACTTCTGATCTGATGGCTAGGAAGTAAATAGTAATTCTGTCTCCTAAAACTTTTCTAGCCTTGTGAACTTCTGATCTGATGGCTAGGAAGTAAATAGTAGGCACACCTTCATCCCACTTTTTGTACCATTGAATGTCAACATCCAATGGTAAAAAAGAGGAGTCTCTCTCTCTCTCTCTCTCTCTCTCTCTCTCTCTCAAAGTAGGTAGGTTAAAATGGACGAGGTGTTCAAAGCAAAAGTCTCAACTTCAATTCCCACCATCCTCAATGCGGGCGTCCAAGGGGATTTTTCTCTGATAATTGACCAGAGTGTGGCCGAAGGGGTAGTTTGAACAATTCTACAATAGTGTGAAAAGCCAGCTATTTGATTTACTTGATTTGTATAATAAAAATTTCCATTCCATATAATTTTCATTTCACATGGGTTTTCTACCATCTTTAAATCAAAATGACCAATTTGAATCATCAATATGTTTTGTCTATCGTGTATTTTTTCATAGGTAGGTGTAAACGTTTATGTGCACCCTATGTGTAATGTAATCTTAACCATATACACACATATGGGCAGATTAAGTAAGAATTTTTGATGTAACACCTCTGGTTTAATTTATTTGCATTAAATCTTGGTCATTGGTGAGTTAACTACACACTAATGGTGAGGGATTATGAAATGAGATAATGAGTAGGCGGCTAGAGTTTTAACGGTTACCTTCCACTCTGGGAGAGGCAAGAGATGAATGAAACTATGCTAAGCTATGTAACACAAACACTTCTACCATGACGTCTGTCTGCACTTCGACACCTGTGTCAGTCCACCGACACTTCTTGCACACTTTTCGGACACATTCTAAACATGTCATTAATTATGTAGTATAGTTTTTAATTCAAGATACTCGTCAGACACTTATTTGACATGAGTCTACATTTCTCGTACACTTCCTTGTTCCCATTCGTATTTATTTGGATTCATGTATATATCAAAGTTTAGTGAAAAAAAGTGTCAAAAATTGATTTGTAAAGCTATGGTAAGTTTAGATATCTTAATTATAAAAGGTGTAATTCGTTGAGCTACTATGTAGAAAGTTAAAGAGCCAAAGCCTATTCCTTTTGCAAAATCATAAAAATTTATGATAAGTTAAAATAATATATATTACATTGAATATTATATTATTAGTTCAGACATGATGAGAACTACAGAGTTAAAATTTTATCATATATACTACCTTGAATATATATTACACTTTGAATATATATTACACTTTCTATATCACAGATCCATGATGAGAAAGCTTGCATTTGGTGAACAACAAATCTGCAAGAGTATAGAGTGTGTGTGGCAACAAGAACTTCCTCATAAGCGAGAGATAACTAATTTTTGAAACTTAGCTATCTCCTAAAATGACACCCAGATAGCCATTTTATTAGATTTTTGTTCATCTTATCACTAATCTCGAAGATTAATTGGGACTTCTTTACTGATATTTTCTGTTCGGTCTAACCTCTCCAGAGTGTATCATCCTCGTCCATTCATATACTATCCTCCTCTTTTATCTCGTCGCCATTCATTTATTATAACAAACTCAATCAGACCATCCGCAGGATACCAGAACATAAATTGAATAGTTTGAATGGATATAAAAATATAATTGTCATCAATTGGCCCTTCGAATTTACTTTCTTTTAGGGATTGGTTATTGCTTCTTGTAGTTAGGTGTCATCAATGATTGGGGTGGGGAATATTGTGTGTGTGTGTGTGTTGGTTGGGGTGGACGGGTGGGTTTGATTTTTTTTCTTTTTGTGCGAGTTTTTTTTCCTTTATATTTTTCCTTTGGCTAGTGGGGGTGGTGGTTTGGCTCTTGCAGTTCCCTATTTTTATTATGCCATGGAAATAAAGAGGTGCCACAACAAATCAAGTTTGGATAGCATGACACTAGATCCATCAGAGTCTTCAATTAGTTCTAATGTTGTTTGGATTGAATAAGATATAAAAATAAATACTGTTAAAGTCTTTAATTATTATAGTTACTTATTGGGAGTCATATTATAGTTAACATATTAGAAGTTATATTTCTATATGCTACGAAGAGTCATGTTCCTATATGTTATTAGAAGTCATACTCAAATTATGAGAAGTAATTGTATTAGGATTAGATATTTTCTTATCATGTAATTGTGAAGCTTATATATTTAGGGTATTGCTCACATCAATAAAAAACGAAAATCTCTTCCAAAATTCTGACATAGTATCGGAGCAAAAATTCTAACCCTAACATCTTCTTCTTCAAAAACTCTAATCTTGATTTTTCTTGCCTCCGCCTTAAAAAAAAAAATATTGTTCATCGTGAACAGTGTCGTGAACAATACAAAGGTATTGCTCATCTAACAAAACCTCCAAGTGTCTCTCTTCATTACCTCCTTGCTAACTGATCTCCAACCCATCACGATCATCATAAACGCTAACCAACATCAATTTTTACACCATCCAAAGTCCACTGTTGCTCCTGTTGACTGAGTTTTTGGTTCGTGATCACCTCTACAGCAGTCGCTGCACTCCTTGATGCTTCCTACTGCCTCAATAACGCCTCTGATCATTTCTAATCATCTTCACAGCAACAACTGCAGCGTTTACAGTCTCTATCATCTACTGTCGAGACTTCTGCTGCTTTTTATAGTCTCTGCTGAGTCAATTGTAACTATCTATTGCTCGTATTGCACCATCTATGTTGATTTCTACTGCCAAACTCAAAAAAGAGAATTATTTGCCTGTGAGAAAGTATATGTGTGCTTCTTGGTATTTACTATTACTGAGTTTGAGGATCTCTCAAAATCTTTTTTCTACTGAGTGAGTTTCAGGATCTCTCAAAATCTCTCCTACTGAGTTTGAGGATTTTCAAAACCTTCACTTCTACTCAGTTTGAGAAACTCTAAAATTTTAACTATATCTAAAGATCATGCGGTCTTCATTTTTTAATTAACAACTTCAACATGGATATCAATGTTTTAGCAGCGTGGAATTAGTGTTATCTAATCAATGTTCCAGTGTCAAATTAGCAGTGTGGCATCGAATCAGCGGTGTGGCATCGAATCAGCGGTGTAAAAATTTATTAGAATATATTTCACTAGTATTTGTCACAAGCTGGGCATCATTAACATCAATGGTCTAGCTTGAAGGGGAGCGTTAAAGTCTTTTGATTATTAAACTTACATATTAGGAATCATATTGTAGTTAACATAATCATGTTTCTATCTGCTACTATGAGTCATGTTTCTATATGTTATTAGAAGTCCTACTCATATTATGAAAGTAATTGTATTAGAATTAGAGAATTTCTTATTATGTAATTGTGCTTATATATTTGGGGCATGGCTTACATCACTAATAATACAAAAAATCTTTTCTTCTAAAATTTTGACAAATATAATCAATTATTTAGACCCTACAAGGAGTTTCTCTATAATTACGTATAGTTTCTATTTAATTTTTAAGAATTTTGATGGTTATTTGCAAATTAGAATATTAAATAGTTTAGAAGTAATGTATAGGTTGGGATGTAAATCGTACCCGATTCAGTTGCAAAAAAATCACATTTTGATCCTAAAAAAGTGTGGCTGAAGTTTATCAGAAATCTGAATATACTTCAAGAGGGATTCGATTCTACAACATCCAAAATTGTTTACCCAAGATCTAATCCACTTTAAAAAGTTAAATGAGAAATGCATTTGTACTCAAATGTCTGGGATGAGGTATGGGACAAGTGAAGTGCCCCCTTCATTTGCCTTTGATGTTGGCTCAAATCTCGAGAAAAGACTGAGGGAGAAGATTTGGTGGGTTGTCCCATGGTTGGTTTCATTTATTTTGGACCCACGTAGCATTATTCGGTTAACTACTTCTCATATTAGTCTGTTCTTTATGTGTAACTAAATTTTCAAGCACATCTAAATATAAATGAAATAAAAAAAATTGATTTGCAAAAGTATATATATTAAAAAGATGATGAGATACGCTATTTATCAACTATTAACTTCAATTTAATCATTAATAACATGTTCCCACTAAATTCCCTATCTGATCACTTTTTTGAACTCCAATTCCCATTGATGTCTTAAATAAGTCACCAAAATCATTATTATTCCCTTTCCAAAAATACTTCTATTTCTTCACAAAAACCTTTAAAATGGCAGGGATATGTCGACAATTATATGGGCGCGACATCGCCTATAGATACTCTCCAAATTCTTGAGTTACATCCTTCTTTGGATGATTTATTAATGATGATGTTTTATGTTCAGGACACGATTTCAAATATCAGTCGATTCCAATGGGTTTTGTGGTATATTATATGATATTAATCCTATGATATATATCAGTATCGATGTGAATATTGCTGATATAATTGAGATGGCCAATGTTGATAGCAAATAGTGATGATATTGATATTAAAAACCATTAGCTGATATTGATAGTGACACCAAGATTTTAAACCGTGACACCAAGATTTTAAGCCATGACTTAAGGTACAACCTTTCATTTCCCTAAAAGCTTAAAAATATAGGCCAATAAATTTTTTATAGTCAATTCATCAACATTTATTTTCCCTTTGATTTAGGAAGATGCCCTAGTAAATGTTTCACTTCTAGTCAATTTAGCATAATATCCACCCACTAAAGTTAGCCTTTTGTTTTGGAGCCATGGGGTTCTATCATTTATTCACATCTCATATCTTGTAAATATCTTTCCTATACCTAACTTAGAAATCTGGACAGGCCATGTAGATAAGGTCGTGTATATAAAATTATTGAATATCCCTGCCATTTTAAATTTTGTTGCATGGGAGCATTTTCTGGAAAACAAATAAAGGTGATTTTGATGGCTTATTGGGCCTAGTTTGGCAATGGGGTCTCTGAAACTGGGGTTTCATTCAAGTTAAAAGTAAATTGAGGTTTGTAACCATACAAACCCCAATTTCAGGAAGTCCTTTCCCAAACCCCATTTTTATGAGGTTTGAAGGCATCCAAACCTCAGTTTCCCAGACTCCATTTTGGTTCCCAAATAAGGCCCAATTTCAGTAACCTTGTTTTGAGTCCCGAACTCTCCCAAACCTCAGTTTAGGAAGCTAAACCTTGTTCCCAAATGAGGCCTTGAAGACATCTTATTGGGAATGGACTCAAAAAAGTCATTAAAGAGTAGATTTAATGAGAATGTGTCATTAATAATTGAATTGAACTAAATAGTTAATAACAGTAGACCCCTCATTTTTTAAATATATATTCTAGTATATATCAAAATTATATTGAAAATTTAACTTTTATATAAATTTTATTTTTACTTCACATGCATTTGCAGTGCTAGACATAATACACATTCTTACAACCTAAAATTTGATCTGAGACCCATTTCTTTTATCAGATATGGACCGGATTCAAATCCTATTCATGATCAGTCCAGATACATATCCATTCTATTTGGATATGGATTTGGGTTGCACATGATCCGAACTGTTTACGTGTGCAGGGGTAAGGCAACTGCATCATTTTTTTTTCCTCGGTTCCTCTCTTTGCTCTGTTCTTTCTCTCTTTCTCGTCACTTTATACGCAACCAAAAGAAGCATTAATCACTGTTCAGTTCATGAACGATTCTCAAAAAAGGTCATAGAGTTAGGTTTAAGATCCTGTCCACAGTTCTCCTTGGCCTCTCGTCTGCGTTCATCAAATAACGGTCAATATCAATTTGGCACCTTCTTATCCAATAGCTCACTAATCCAGCCCACAAAACAGCAGATCACAACCAATGGATGAAGCACATAGCTAAGGTTCGCCCTCTAAGATGAAGCACATTACCTTCATTTAGTGATCAATCAATGCTACTGACAAATCCTCCAAAAAGTTAATTTCAGGAGTAAAATCGTTTTATTGTGAGAACTTCCCCATCGAAGAGCTCACTGAAAGGTCAACTGTAGATTTCTATCACCATATTCAATACAAACAAATGAGATGCACTAAAATTATCATAAGAGGCGATACTCAGATCCATGATCGACATCCAAACCCTAAAATGACTTGAATTTTTCCACATGTATCGAACTGATATTGGAATTAAACGAAATCAATCAAATAGCATGATAAGACAAAAATAAGATTTTTATCACAGAGGAAAGAGAATCAAGAAGGGAAGAATGGCAATAAAGTTGTCAATGAAATACCTCCATCTCCATACGATTCGTAGATCTGCTCGAAACCCCGTAGAGCGAATTATTTAAGATCTGGAGAGGAATTCCTTTATGAAATTAGGTTTTTCTTCTTTTTTTTTTTTCTTTTTTCTTTTAATTGAGCGACTCGAGCAGCCGGGCCAGAGACAGAAAGGAGGGGAGAGGCCTGACCCCGACATATACATGATACATGGATGGGATATACGTATACTATGTAGTGTCTGATTATCATATTACTAGATTATCGCTTGCGTTAAAATCAAGTAGCAAAGATGAGAGAGAACATAAGGCAGAAAGAAGAAAAAGTGAGAAAAACAGAGAGGAGAGGCGGGGAGAGAGGCTCTTATCTCTGAATTTTTTTTTTTTTTAGGACACGGATAGCTAAAATATAAGAAAGAGTATCGAGAGAAACCTCACACTTCATTCAATTTTCTTTTTCTATTTAATATATTTTTTTTCCTTTTACCTAATCTCTTCCTTTTATATATTACTAGTTAAAAAATGAATAAAACTTTTTTTTGAAGAATAAAAAAGAATAAAACTTGTTAATGAGAAATGTCAATACATTGGTGCTTTTTGATATTATCAAATAAGCATTTCTATTCGGTATAAAATATAACTCCCGATTTTAATTAATTATGATTATCAAAAATTTGGATTTATATATTTATTTATTCAATTCTCATTATATGATTAGTGAAAATTAAGAGAATAAATTTCTCAAAGTCTAATTTGTGAATATAGACATATGTGTAGGTATGTGTTTTCTGAAGAATAAAAAAGAATAATTCTTGTTAATGATAAATGTCTATACATTGGTGCTTATTGATATTATCAAATAAGTGTTTCTATTCGGGGTAAAATGTAACACCCGACCTTAATTAATCTCGATTATCAAAAATTAGATTTATATATTTGTTTATTCAATTCTCATTACATGATTAATGGAAATTTAAGAGAATAATTTTCCCAAAGTCTAATTAGTGAATATACATATGTATACTGTGTGTGGTATATGTATAAGTGTGATTATATACTAGCACAGTATATTAGTAATTTTGTCTTAATAACGGATTAATTTCTATTAATAACTTTTAATTTTCAATTAACCTAATTAACCATGATTAGAAGGGAGAGATGAGGTGGTTGGGGCTAAGTATGAGTGGTCAACCCAAGCATGAGGTGGATGGGCATGCGGGTGCACAGGGAAGAGGGGTGATGAGGTGGCTTGCAAGTAAATTTCATTAGAAATATATAAGAGGAGAAATGAGAGTAGAGTTCTCATTCTCATCTTCTTCTTCTCTCTCTTGATTCATTTTCACCCTCTCCCCCCCCCCCCCCCCCCCTCACTCTTCCCCCTGCTCACTTGGTGGCCGGAGAAGCAGGGCGTCAAGGAGCCGGGAGGCGGCAGCCGTGACCGACGATGGCGTGAGGGGGCTGGTGGAAACAAGCAGCCTCTCTCTCTCTCTCTCTCTCTCTCTCTCTCTCTCTATATATATATATATATATATATATATATATATATATATATATATATATATATATATATATATATATATATATATATATATATATCTTCCGGGGTCTGATCAGTGGCCAGGGACAGCCGGCGGCGACGTTGGGGACCTGGCCGGTGAAGGTGGTCTAGCCGACGACAAGGGCCAGGCCGACCTAAGGCCCAGCAACGCGCGAGGGGGATCAACAGGTGTTGTTGTTTTTTGTTTTTTGTTTTTTGGTTTTGCTTGTTAATATAAAAAGAAAAAGAAACAGGATGCTAACAAGATTCTCCTATAAGGAGGCTGAAGTCTTTCTCGTCAAAGTCTACGTCTCCAAGCAAAAAAACAAGAGGAAACAGGTGGTGTTGTCGATGCTGAGCTTGGAACCGATGTTGGGTTTCAAAAACAAACCCCAACCTGACCCGCTGTGGACCCGGACCCAAGCCATTCCATTCAGTAAAAGGTAAAAATTGTTTAAACCCCGGGTTGAATAAAAGTATTGTTTTAAGGATAGTGAAAAAAGTTACAAACTAACCTGTTAATTATCGGATTTGGTTTTCGGGCGATATCTCGGTCATCCGGAATCTGATTCATATGATTCTCAAGCTGTTGCATTCGTGAAGACGAGAGCTACATATCATGTTGTTAGGCATGACATCGTGTGCTTAGAAAACTAATAGAGCTAGAGGTGAGTAACATAACTTTAATCAAGTAAGTTACATTAACATGAGACTTAAGAACTTGATTATGAGGTGATTAGTAACAAGGACTCTGAATTTGTGAAGCTTAATCAAGTGATGACATTCATGAAACCAATAATTGTAACAGTGTACACTTTGACATGCATATGTATGTGTAGCATGTGTGATCATCGTCTACGAATTCGAGTTGGATACATCATGAACCCTAATTCGGAAACTTAAATATTGATATTGAACCAGAATCGGATAATGATATCAGTAACTGTATCCATAACGAAGCTCGAAAACTCATCTGGTAATTGAGAAAACGAACATCAAATACTTGATTGTGATTGTTATTTGATTACGATGAATGAGAATTTAATCATAAAGACTAAGGTAATGATAATCAAACATCAACCTGTGTTATACATTATACTTGTTGATGGTCGATAATTGGACAATGTGCACCGATTAGTGATTGACACTGTGTGTCAATGTCTTGATTGTTAATGTGTATGTATGGACGTATATGAATATATAAACATGATTGTTGCATTGCATAACATGAAGGAAGGTTGGCAGATGTGGAAAACCGGGAATTTATATATGTCTGTATGTACAAAAATTTGTATATGCATTATATATGTGTGCTTGAGTACATATGTTTATGGAGAAAGGTTTATGGTGGGGGAGGAGGGAGTATATGTGTATAAATATATGTGATATGCACGTACAATTTCTTGTACCATGTTATGGAGGGAGGTAGGGGAAGGGAGAATGGGGGGAGACGAGGTGTGTGTCTGTGTGTGTGTGTGTGTGTGGTTGTATGTATATATGCATGTTTGGAAGAAGGTGAGAGGAAGGAGAAAGGAAGGAATAGTGCACACATACAGTGCACGTTACAGGTATCGTGCTTGTGAGATACATGTAATTGATGTATCACTAATCATTTGTGCTTGTCATGAAAGCACGATATTTAATTGGTGCATCACTAATTATGAAATTGATGAGATACAGAATTGTATCTGAATTTATCAACTGAAAGTAATGAACAGTGTGATAGTTGAATCACTAGTTATGTGAATATAACACGATTGTGTTACATCATGTGACTTAATATCGTGATATATAAATCATTAATATGAAAAATTATTGCGTGCGTCACTAGTTAAAATTTAGTGAGTCACGAAATTGTATCTAATAGTTGAGATATCTATGTACTGAGAAAGATACAAGAAGACCTGGTAAGAGTTCAAAATTTAAAAATTTACAAGGTATTGAACTACCTATAAATTAAAATCTGATATCAGAGTTTTGAACATGCGAGTTATTATACATGTATTCATGAAGGTAAATTGGAGTGTACCTGACTCATTGGGTTTTCAAGCTGACCATGTTATTGTTAACCCCCTTTTTAGGTCATGGTAAGGGTAAAGGCTCAGCTTGAGGTGTAAAAAGCAGTAAGAAGGATCGAGTAGTATTTTGCTGAACACTTATATTTTATTTGCTTAGTTATCTCTTTATAATAGTTATGGAAATACTCGTGTTTTAGGTTATCTATATGAAATTCTAGTTTCGCTATGACTTGAGTTAGATTTTGTCATGAAATTATTATGACACCGAGAAGAGTACTATCGAATTAAATAGATAATGTTATTAAGATTAAAGTTTTAAAATGGATAAGTAGACCGATGTTGGCTGAAATTTTGCAGCATGTTTTAGGGCAGACTCCCAGTTATAGAGGAGATACTGCCAATTTTCTATGGATTATAGAAACGATATTGAAGATTATGGATTTGATTATGATAACAGTGATTAAAAACTGAGATCGTTAAATATAATGTTTACCGAACTTGTGAAATTGATGTGCTATATCATGAACCCTGATCGGAAACTAGTACGTGGATATATAGTTGGGTCCTAGATTTAACAAGTACTCCTGGACTTTGTGTTCTTGCTTGCAAGGGGAAAAAAATATTTACGACGTGTTTTTTTTTTCTCCTACAAATGATGTCAATATTCTATGAGTTAATTTTTCTAGCTAATTCAGGAGTTATCAACATACCATTTTGCACAGATAATGACAAATAAGTGGTATTACTCTCATTGTTATATGTTAAAGTTCGGCCAGTTGCACGAGTGTGGAAAACAACACACCCAATTATTTTTTATTTTTGTTCGTATTTCTCTTAAATTTTTTTAATTTTAAAATAGGTCGTAGCATGATGTTTGGAGATGTTTGAAACCCAAACCTCTTATCCCCTACAGAGTGGCGCTTGGCATTTTATATCTGTATTCGGCTAAATTAGAGAAAATACGGTATAGTCATCGTAGGCCGTAGATGATTTGTTTTGACATCTAATGACTACAGCATGTGGGCCGAAGGAAAACAAACCTATGGATAGTGAAGAGACCTTTTACAATCCTTGATTCTGGGCCACAATAGTTTGAATAACAAGCACTTGAAAACATTTAGGCCCAACAAAAGAGTTAACAAGTTTCTGGGCTTATCCTGCATGGTTAGGTCCATCACGGCTTTGCCCAATAGGGCCACAGGGTTGGACTTGCAGGGCCAATAGAATCGGGAGCGTTTTGGTTGCAAGGAAGTGGGCGGAAGTAAGGAAATAGGGAAGTATAATTGCTCACTTCCCTATTTATCCAAACACCGGAAAAGGAAAATAAGAAAACCTCTTTTCATTTTATCTTTTCTCTTTTACACAGCCATTTCCTCACTTCCAGAGTGCTACAGTTAATTTTGTGGTCATGTAAATCTCATTTGTAATAAATTGTAGCACAGAATAGTTAATTTTTTTGATCATGTAATCTCACTTGCATTCTAATTACAGTCTATTTTTTATTTTTCTTAATTAATTTTTATTTTAATATTATTTTACGGTCAATTTTGTGGTCAACTTTTCCACTCCCACTTTCACATTATCATCCAAACACCGGAAAAGACAAAATATTTTCCAAACCACGCTTCCCAACAACATCCAAACACCGGAAAACTTACTAACCAATTCCCAAGTTCCAAAGGAAATTATTACTACTTCCTCAATTCCTCACTTCCTCACTTCCACCCTTAACCAAACAGGCCCTATAGGGAAGTAGGGAAGTGGGAAAACTCGATCGGAGAATGTTTGGTTATAGGGAAGTGGAGAAGTGAGAAAACTCATTTTTCACTTCCCTTATTTGTTTTGTTTTGAATCAGGATTGAGAAAATTCTTTTTTTTTTTCTTTTTCTCTTTTAAACTACCATTTTCTCACTTTTAGAGTGGTGCAGTTAATTTTGTGGTCATGTAAATTTTACTTATAATAAGTTGATGTCATGTAAATTCAACGTGCATTCTAATTACAGTCCCAAAACACACTTCAGAATTAATTTTTAATTTAATATTTTTTATGATCAACTTTTTCACTTTTACTTTTACGTTACTAATCAAATACCGAAAAATACAATATACTTTTCTACTTATACTTCCGCATTATAATCAAATACTGAAAATAAAATTACACAAATCTCAATTTTTTACTACATTTTCATATTTCACAGTCTCATTTTTCACTTGCATTTGTTTTTCTCCGACTTCCGTCAAACCAAAGGGCCTCAGGACAGTAGATCGGTTAACCGACTAGGGGGCCGTTTGTTTCGCGTAAAACTCTGTAATTCGTAAATGACTTACTACCCAGTTACAACTACGACGTTTATTTGGACCGTAATTCGTAAAAGACTTATGTAACTCAACTAACACTCACTTGCAACCCTGTTACCACTCACTTACAGCCCAGTTACAGTTAATTTTGTGGTCATACAAATTTGTATTATTTTTTATATTAATATTAAATTTTTTAATATTTAACTTTTTTAATATTTATTTGCAGTATTAAAACTTTTAAAATCACCAAATAGTTAATTTTGTGGTCAACTTTTTCACTTACGACTTATACATTACGACAACCAAACACCGTAAAGTACAATACACCTTCCCACTTTACAATTTTATATTACCAACCAAATACCATAAAATTTACATGTAACTCATTTATAATTGTAAAAAACTTTACTAATTATAACTACGAATTACGGCCAGTTACGACAACCAAACAGACTATAGGTTTGATCCAGACGGAGCAAATCCATCCTCACAATTAAATTAGAGAGCTTGATGTGTTCTTTTGCAAATTGGACCTAATATTTTCCTGCGCCTGGCCCCACCTGCAGCCTGCTGCTGCAATTTCGTAGCGCTGCGTGCACCGCGTGCGGTGATATTTTAATCCCCTCGAGCGCATGAGCTTCTATTTTAACATTTGTGGTCCACGTTGTATTTAAAAATTATGCAAACTGTTAATTGGAGTTGTTGGGATTCTATGCACACTCCCTTATTTCGACAATGACCAGCAAAATCAGTCACGTGACTTGAGATGTGTACGGGGAGAAATAAAGAAAAGCAGGAGGTGTATATCACGAGTCTATTATCGTTTTGTGGGTGATTCGGAGATTCCTCGCGCCAAGATCGGATCTCTATTTTGTTAGATTTTTTAAAACAAAAAAAAAAAAATAATTGTTCAATGTCTGCCAATCCTTATACATTCAATATCTCTGGTCGAAATATTATATTTTTCGAACTAAAATATTATTCATATTCTTTCCCTAGCTGCCGTTTAGTATTTCACACAAACACAAATATTTATATTTTGAAATTTTCATACACAGCTGATAATGATAAAGATACAACTAGTTGATACAATGTTTCCGCTGCAAACTCGGGCATTGGATTTGTCTTCTTGTTAAAAATTAGTAGAGATTTTTAAGGGTCTGGAGAATTAAGAATTTCAATATTCATTCTCTAATTTGGGCTCAGGCTTAAATGCCCTGACAACTTATTTTCTTTTAGTGGCTCCTGTCCATTCATTTTTAAAAGCATTTCAGCCAGTTTAGGGATCAAATTTATGTTATTTATTAATTTTTAAAAAAAAATATGACATCAGCTTTTCTGATGAAGTATTATAGAAATAGATTATTTACGCAATAAATGAAAGTACATAGTGGTTTCTGTAATTTAGCCACATTACCCCCCACCGAAGTTTCAAGTGCCGCGTGGAACCAGGGTACCCAACCCTAATCTTTTGGGTTAATTTTTTCGCTCATTTTTTTTTTCGGATTCGATTCATGTGCGTGGGCCACACATACATACAATAAGAGGGCCAATCCTGTATTGACACGTGGATTAAAACTCTTATAATATGTGTGTGAGGTCCACACATAGCATATTATAAGAGAATCAATACACGTGTCAACGCGTGATCGACCCTCTTATTGTATTTGTGCGCGGCTCATACACACATGAACCGAACCCCATTTTTTTCACATGAAACGAGAGCCACAACTTCAGGCTTTTGACTTAAAGTCATCACCCAATAAGATCCCACGATGATTCTCATTACTTGACCTTTCCAAAACAAATGTAATCAGATCATGACATTTCAGCCGTTCATATCATAACATATCTACATGCAAAGATTCTACATTAAACTTCAATTTTCATTGAGCATAAATTCACGTCCTTTCATCTGCTCATTTTTTAGTGGACAATTTTACTCGATGGTTCAAGGCAAAATCATATTTATTTATTATTTACAAACAGGTGTGATTCTTTTCACAGTGCAATGTTTTATAAATATAGTGTTTTTTACGTCAGGATTTAATGACAGCCGCCAGCAAAATAGCTGAGAGTTGAGTTAGAGATTGCAGTATTGGATGGTCTAGTAAACAAGTTTGTTTTTCTATACAAATGAGGCAAAATCTTGAAATACTTCTGACATTAGTTCTGATTTTTATTGCACTAAAATATTTTCAGAAATTTTCAAATAGTTATAAGATTTGAGAGTTGTTTATCTATTGTAAGTTATAAGTCTTTTCAAAAGGGAAAAGTTTTTTTCCCTAATGTCTAGAATTATAACAAACAATTAATTCATATCTCTCGAACTGAATTTTAAAAATCTTTCGGACAATTTGGACTTTGAAAATATTTTTTTTAAGTCGAATATATTATACTTGTCATGTAATAATATTCACAGGAGGTTCACTAATGTACTTTTTGAATTCTTCGAACTCTAATTTTGAAACAAAGTAACAATAGAAAGCTCTTCTAAATTATTTCAGTGTAAACAAACTACTTATAATTGAGAAGAGAAGATCCAATTTCCCAAATATATATATATCACATATTTGTAATAAAAATATTCTCTAAAATTCCTTAGATATGTTAAGGCTTCTTTCAATTCTTTTGCAAACAAATAAAATTAAATAACTTGGATTCCTCAAAAAATTTATCATATAGATGTTAAAGGAGGTATAATTATCAGTGTAACATGAAAAAAATATAATCTTGTATTTATTGTTATCTACATACGAAAGAGAGATTAGTCCCTCTAAGCCTGACAACAGACGAACACAATGCATGCCCAAGTATAAAAGATCTGCTTTGTTGGCTTTTGAGATTTAATTTTCTTCCCTTTCTTTTTTCTTTTTTTTTAAATGTACAATGCATTTATTGCAAAGTGGAGATTATGCAAAATTCTCTTTCAAATCTGCATGTGACATGTAAGGTTTAATTGTTTTCAACTCAATCCTGTTTTATAAGAATTGGAAATTATTTTCGAACTTTTGAAATAAGTAAGTTCACAAAATAAATTCCATGAAAATGGAAGGTTTTTAAGCTAAAAAACTTTATCAAAGCCGATTAAAGGAAGGTTTTCTTCCGTGGCTCATATAGAAATTTTGTTCGTCCGTCTTTTCCTCTCTCAACTCCCTCTTCTTCCTCTTTCTTCTTTCTCTGCGCCTTTCACCTCCCCCTGACTGATTGTTCGGTTTTTCACCGACAGCAACGGTACACTAGTTATATTATGTTCAAAACCAACTGAAAAGAGGTTTTCTTCCGTAACTCATATAGAAACTTTGTCAGTCCGTCCGTCCATCTTCATCCGCGAAAGAGAGCGCAGTAACGACCCCTCCTCCTTCTTCCTCCCCCCTCCTCGCCTATCCTCATTTCCCACTGACAGCGGCGATATACTACTATATTCAAAACAGATTGAAGGGAGGTTTTATCTCATGACTCATATAGAAACTTTGTTCGTCCGTCTTCATCCGAGAGAGAGAGAGAGAGAGCAACCCCCTCTTTCTTCCTCTCCCTCTTTCTTCCTCCTCCTCCCTCTCCCCCTCCTCTAACAGATCGGACAGTTTCTTACCGACAACGACGGTATACTAGTATGTTATATTATTATGTTTTATATTATATTATTATATTTATATTATATATTATTATTTCCAAATCTAAAATAACAATAAATTATTTACGGTGTGACAAGAAAATAAAAAGCATTCCCCGTGTATTGCACATGTCCCGATTGATCCTCGTCTTTTTTAAGCAGTTCGCGAGGGGACTCCCCTGTTGGCTCCATCTGAAGAAGAACAAGCAGCGTTCTTTGAGAGAGAGCGAGGAGGAAGGAAAATGGGGGAAACATCAAAGAACGTTCACTCGGCTATCATAACCTACACTTCTATGATCTCACTCCTGACCCTCTGCCCTCCATTTGTGATTCTACTGTGAGCTCTTCGTTCCTCTTCCAATCCCCTTTTTTCTGTATTTTTTTTTTTCCTGATTTTTTTTGACTTAGATTAGTGGGTTTCTTTAGTTTTATATAATTCTCGCGTCAAAATTGGATTTGTTTGATATAGAAGCTAATGCAGGCACACGAAGTTGGGAAAAGTTTTTTTTTAAAATTTTAAATTTTATTTTTCAATATGTTTACTTTGTCCTAGATTCATGGGGTTTTTTGAATTCATGTATCTTTCTGGCAAATTTTAAATTTTGATGAGTGGCCATGAACTCTTGTCTGAGTGAGACTAATTTATGGGATAGTTTATCGAGCTGGGACTAATTAGATCTCGTATCATGGCATTCTGGAAAAATAAAATGCAATTTAGTGGGTATCATTAGGTTATTACGGTTTCGAGAATGGTGGATGAAAGTTTTAAAAGAGATGTCAATGGTTAAGTTGGAAATGTTCACTGTGATCACAGTTGATTTGAGTGGAAACTACACTAATTGAGCAGATGGTACTGTAGAAAATCACCTCAAAGAGTTTTATTTCTTGTAGTGTGGAGGGATAATATATTATTATTATTATACACGAGTGACGTAACTAGCCATCATTATGTGCTTTTCTTATTTCTTGATTTTCCCTCTTTTTCGCTGGTCTTTCTTTGGTTTCTGGTAATTTTCAAAGCAAGAAAGCCATCACTTTGAGCTTCTTCTTCTTCTTCTTTATTTTTTATTTTTTATTTTTTATTTTTTATTTTTTTATAGTGACTGAACTAGGGATATGTTGATATTCTAACTGGTGGACGCTATATTCCTCGCTTTGTTTGCCTGTTGGAATTTGATTAACTAGGTGTTGTTTTGATGAATTGAACCACTCGAAGGAAACATTGCATTAAGTTGGTAATTGTGCATGGGTGCTCTCATTTTTGTGACTCAAGTTGTTTGCATGGAAACATACTGGAGGAGTTTAACAGTAGAATAGAGATGGGAAAGATAGTAGCATGTCATAGAATTAAACTTTAAGTAAAGTAGAGAAGGTTAAAGAGTGTCTAGAGTTACTGATGCTCTTTTCTCTATTTAAACATTTTATGAACCAAGTAGTTTTGAAAGGAAATGTACTGGAGGAGTTAAAATTAGGATGGAAACTGGAAAATTGATGGTATGTCATAGAATTGAACTTCTAGCAAGTGGAGAAGTTAGAGATTATCTAGTGTTATTGATGCCCTTTTATCTATTTAATCATTTTGGTTCTTTGGTTTTCAGTGAATTTCAATCTATAAAGATGTCTTGATGGATGGATGTTGATTTTGATTTGAAATAAAAGCTGATTACAGCGTACCAGGGTGCCGAGGTCACATGTTTTGCTGTATATGGCTCTAATGTCGATGAATCCTAGTTACTGGAGGCGTTAGTAGACAGATGAAAATGTTTGACATTGATGCACTTTTTTCATTAAGTCGGTGGCTTAAGAGAAATTGACCTTGGAGCTAATAGGAGGGATGAAAATTGACAGGTTAAAGCATCAGTTTTCCCTAATAGAGTGGGAAAAGTCTCGAATATACTGAAGCAAATAACATCTTTTATTTACTCTATTAATTCAACTTTCCTTTTCCTTTTAATAATTTTCACCAGAAAAACAAAAAATAATGTGAATATCAGAATATGTTGCCCCCCTCTTTTCTTTCTTTTTTTCTGGCATGAAATGGGAGCTTATAGTAGGACACGACTAGCAAAGAATACACTGCCTACTTTGTATTGTGTACCAGATGTTGATGGTATCTGTGACTCTTCCTCAGTCAAACTTTAAAAGAGTCTTGATGGCAATCTGGAACTTTTGACTCTGGACGACTTCTATCATTGAGTTTATTTCAATTGTGTAGCAGTAACGGAGTAAGGAGAATGGATGTTGATCTAAAACCTTTCTCAAACTTATAGGAATGCAGATTAATTTTTTTTTTTCCTGTTTAGTTAGTTATGCTGGAATTGAATTCTTTGTAGGCGCTCTTGGGAGGACCAGTCACTAAATTGCTCAAGCTTACAAGTTTTTTTGGGCATGCCCTTGCTTATGCTTCTGTTAGATGATCAGTGAATAGTGTATCCATGTTCTCATACTTTTAGGAATTAAGCAAATATTCATCAGAAAGAGGGGAAAAAGCTGAAAATAGAAAGCAAATGCTATGCTGCAGCTTGGTTGATCTCAGATTATTTTGAGATCCATGTTGTCCATTATGGTCTATCAGCAGCATTACTTGTTTTTCACTTAAATATTATAAATGTACTGAGTTAATTCAGAAGGAAGTTTTAGTGCTCTATGTTTTCCCTCGGGAATGGCAGTCTGGTTTAGTAATTAGTATTGCATAGCTATCTGCAGTGTAAGTTATGAAGCTAAACTTCGATCTTGTTCCACACTTCTCCACACTCTTGTTTACTGGGTGATTCTTCAGTTGCTTCAGTTGTGTAGATGTCGTTTCCACATTAATTTGTATGCCTATTTTGACTAGCACCAGCATTAAATATTGTCGTATGGGACTGCAGATGGTACTCTATGGTTCATGCTGATGGGTCTATATCACAAACTTTTGGATATCTCAAGCAACATGGACTACAAGGTCTCAAAGATATCTGGCCAACTCCATCATCCCCCACAGCCTGGAAAATAATTGCTGGTTTTGGTGCATTTGAAGCTTTTCTTCAACTTGCATTGCCTGGAAAGAGAGTTGAAGGTCCAATCTCTCCTACAGGACACATACCCGTTTACAAGGTTTGCCTACATAATTATTTCGAGAATGCCAAGGAGTAATGTTACATGCATCTGTGCTGTTTTTTAATTAATATAATAGCTCTGAGAATCTTACCAGTTCTTTACGCTGACACTTTAAGCAAGTGAAACCTCAGAAATACTTCCATTAACCATGGTGGTTACTTCTTCTTCTTCTTCTTTTTTGTTTGGTTTGGGGGTGGGTGGGGGTGGGGGGTGGTTAGCATGAATAAAGCTTTGGTAAAACAATAGTAGCAAAACCTCCTTGCCGAAACTGTCCACTGTCGTTAGTGAAAACAAACACTTGGCTTCATGCTGGCAAGTTGCAACAAATGACCAGAAGTCGGGAGCCTATCGTATCAGTTCTGTTTTTTTTTTATGGTCACTGTAACCAGATGAAAATGCCTAAAGCACAATTAGTCGAGAACAAAACACATATTGAAATTTCCATCTATTTTCTTGTTTAGGAACTTGCTTTGGCAATTTCAAGATGTAAGAAGGCATTATGTTCATACAATTCCCTATCGTTTTGCAGGCAAATGGTTTGCAAGCTTATGCAGTGACACTAATAACCTATGTCAGCCTTTGGTGGTAAGAGCTGTCCCAATAATTTTAGTTGTTGGAATTTTCTACTTGTCAAGTAGACTTTTTTGGGTTCATCTCTGCACACTGTTATCACGTTCTTCTGATTTTCTTCTATGCATGTTTCATAGACATGGATTTGTTCATAAAGCAAGATGCTATTGTTCATTCGGCTAGGCCAATAACTGATGATCTGTGTTTCATTATATTTTACATGTTTACAAACCGGGTTTGCAATCTAAAATTTAGTGATAGCAGCACATGAACATAAAATCACACTTACTCTGGTGCTTGTGAACCTTTTAATGTTGCTGTGCTCACATGTTTCTCTTCAAGTAAGCCCTTGTGCACATATCTGATGAAGGAAATAAGCACGATATTATCAAATATAACCTAAAACTTTGCTGATATTTCTCATCAAGTTCGATTTGGCCTTTGATAATTATTTTTAACTACAGTGGAGACAGCGAGAAATCACTTCCTTGAAGGCGAAGAGGTAGTCATTTATTTACTTATTCAAAAGAGTCCGTTACATGGACTTGAACCGAGGACATCCCAAAATCGACCCCCAAGCCTTTTACCACCTAAGCTAGGTTTCAGGGGCACTGGTTTAGTTTGGTGTACATGTTTGCCAGTCATTCTGTATCTTATTATTGAACTGTAACCTTCAAGAAACTCATACAACAAAACTCTTTCCAATGATGGACTGAGTAGCCACTGCTCCTGCTTCTAGGTTCCTCTTTCTCTTTGTCACCAGTTGCCCATATACTTTGATGGCTAATATTCTATTTTTTGAAAGAAAAAAATTCTAATTCTATCTCCACAGGTTATAGTATTTATTTCCAATTTGGAAATTATGCTGCATTTTTGGTTATATTGTGTCACTGCAACTTTCTTTTTCCTCGGATGTGCTGATAACTTTCACTGTTTTTGGTCATGGTTGCAAAAAGTTGAATGAACTGTCAATTCCTCAGCTTTCTTCCTTGTATGCGATTGTCAAATCTTTGTGCTTTATGTTTTTCAGCTGGACTTTTGGTTGTTTCAACTATTGGCTATTATAGCAGATGTTTTTCAAACTCTTTGCGATACAGGTTTGGAATATTTGATCCAGCAATTGTATATGACCATCTGGGAGAAATTTTATCAGCACTTGTTGTTGGGAGCCTCGTCTTCTGTGTATTCTTGTACTTAAAAGTGAGTTTTTTCTCCATTTTAAACTTAGATTTCGGTTTCAGCATCAATATGTATCGCACTCTTAAATTGCATTCCTTTTATGCTTTCAAGGGTCATGTGGCACCATCTTCTACTGATTCCGGATCATCAGGCAATGTGATAATCGATTTCTACTGGGTAAGTTTGACAAGTAGTGCATCACGTTTATTTTCAAATTTTTAGTTGGCCTTGTAGTTGGTAAGTTCCATGTAATTGGTGAGTATTCATTTGTTGCCTCCCTTTACATTTTTTTTTTTGTCTACGGATTTGTCTATACATGTTTTTTGTCTCCACAGTTTAAATTTAAATTCTGTTATACCATCCACTGAGCGATCTAGTTGACTAACATGACATGATTCCTTTGATTATGTATGTACAGTGGTGATGCCTTCTTTTAGGTCCATGAGTGAAAATTACAATGTTGAAATTATATTTACATGAGAAACAAAGACTGTTTATGATAATCAGTCCTATGTATCCTGCATAGTTTGTTCAACCTGGTACATGTGAAACAGTGGTATCATTATCCCTTCTTACTGTTCTGGTAGCAACTCATCATTCTATTCTATTACTGACAATCCATTTCCATCCTCAAAATTCTGAAGTAGATCTGTTTCCCTGTTTTCGGTGATATGAGGTTGCATAATATGTTTCTTAGTATTTTATCCTCTCATGATCAATTTTAAGCCCCAAAGCGAGAACACATCTTAAGAAGTAAAGAGCAAACTTGTTAGAATCTAACCCTCATCGTGTACTTCTCTTTGGATTGTGTTAAAAGTTCAAACGAGTCTTCAAGTAGGACAGTCCTAAAATTTGTTCCTTGTACTGACATTTTGGAAGCGTAATAAGCCGACAATTTAAGGTGGAATGCCAACTGTCCCAGTATGATACATCTGAATTCCTTAAGCGAGTGTTCAAGTTAACACAGGTTGCAGCCTTGCAGGTCATCTGTGAGACTGTGATGAGCTTGCCCAGAACTTGCTTTTACTTCTTGAGCCATAGGTGCTCAATAAGAAGTCCAACTATATGTCTAGGAATAATGGATTCTGATGAACATATTAAATGAAAAGAACCATGTCTAAAATATAATTTGACTTTATTACATGATAAACTTTCAAGCACAAAATTATTTTTGTTGAATTATTTACTTTGTCATTTACCTTTTTTTTTTTTCACGCACAGGGCATGGAGTTATATCCTCGCATTGGAAAAAACTTTGACATTAAGGTTTTCACAAACTGTCGTTTTGGAATGATGTCCTGGGCTGTTCTTGCTGTGACGTATTGCATCAAACAGGTCAGTAGTGATCTTATTTTCTCTATCTTCACTTAAATTTTAATTATAAAAATAAACATATTCAAAGTACCTTCATATTTCATTTATTTTCTCTTTTTTCTTTTTTTCTTTTTTCATTTGGCTGCTGATAAAGACTGAAGTCAGCACATAAAATGGGTCTACCTCCATAGGAGGAAACTGGAAATCGAAAGCAATGCTTCTGAATCCAGGTCCCTTGGGGATTGCTCTTGCAAGACTTAAACAACTCACAGCTCATCACTCAACATAGAAGAGAGAAAGAGAAAGGAAATATACACCCCCCACAACTTACAACATTTTTTACTAATCAAGACTCATCTTTGCGATCAGAACAATCTATTGGAATTTGACCACCACTTGCTAATGACGCTGGAATACCATTAAAATTCGGCCATCACTTGCTACGGTCACTAGAACTCCATCGTGGTCAAACCCTTATGAGGGGCACTATGGTCAACAATCACAATCAATAACACAACCAATAATCAAAATGTGAACTCTCCTTACCGTACTACGACTAATCAAACTAGGTGAATGAGATCGAGATCCAAACAGAAGGTGATGAAACAAACACAAAACCAACTTGATAAAGGGTTAATCACTCGGGGTCTGTTTGGTTGCCTAAAATTGGCTACAAGTCGTAAATGGTAAGTGAGAACCCTTTTGCAGTTACAAGTAAGTTTTGCACAAGTAGTTTTCAAGTGTTTGATTGGTAATGTGAAAGTGTAAGAGGAAAAGTATATTATCACTTACGGTGTTTGGTTGGTAATGTGAAAGTGTAAGTAAGAAAATATATTGTCACTAATGGTGTTTAGTTGTGAGCTTGTAAGTGGGATTTGCACGACATAAGTATATATTTCAAGTAATTAAATTTAATTAAAAAATATTTAATCTAATAACAAAAAACTTTAATTAAATAATAAAAAATCATTCCAATAATAATAAAACTTTAATCTAACAATTTAAAAACATTAAAAATTATTAAATTTAATAATAATAAAACATTAATCTATTAAAGCTCAATTAATCTAATATTAAATATTAAAAATATTAAATATTACAATCTAATATTAAATTATTAAATTTAATAATAAAGAAACATTAATCTAATAATTAAAAAATTAATCTAATAATAAAAAGATTAATCTAATAATTAAAATTTTTAATTTAATAATAAGAACTTTAACCTAAAAAAACTTAATCTAATAATATAAAAAGATCAATCTTAATAATAAAAGTTTAATCTAATTAAGAACATTAATCTAATAATTAAAAAGATTAATCTACTAATTAAAATTATTAATAAAAAATTTAAATATTTGGACTGTAAGTGGGATTTGCAATGCAAATTATAACTGCAAGTGGGCTTTGCAATTCAAGTGTTCAACCAAACACTTGAAAGTTAATTGGGTGCAAGTGGGACTTGCACTTGCACTTGCACCCATCCAAACACCCCCTTAATTGAAATCAAAATATTTATCGGAGACCAAATTGAATTAGAAAAGATCAAAGTGGAGTTGTATACAAATAATTATATGGTAAAGTTCATGTGAATTCACTCAGAACACAAAAGAGAAGATAATGTAAAAGATAGAGAGGATGGGAAATTTCTGTTGTGGGAATTTATGGGAATGTTAACTTGAATTCTTTTGGGTTTTTTTTTATCTTTTTGAAGGATAAGATAAGGAAGGCGATGATAGAAGGGGGGAATGATAAAAGGATATGAGGAGTGAAGTGGTGAAGGAGATAATGTGAGAGAGAGAGAGAGGACGGGATGTGGGAATTTATAGGAATGTTAACTTGAATTTTTTGGGCGTTTATTTGATATTTTGGAGGAGAAGATAAGGGAGGTGATGATAGGAGGGGAAATGATAAAAGGATATGAGGAGTGAAGTGGTGAAAGGAAGGGGGATTGAATTCCTTGGTGCCGGGACATCCTTGGGGAAGCCCTAGCTGTGAGGTGAGTTTTTGATGTGGTGGCAATCAATGTTGGTAAGGACGCGAAGTTGGGATTTGTTTAGAATTTTGGTGGAGGAAAGCATAGGAAAGAAATGGAGGAAGGGGAGGAGAACTGGCGGCTTGGGTTTCCGCCACACACTTCCTATCGCTATACACGCGAGAGAAGATTTCTTGATTATCTTTCTCATTGCTTATACTTCTAGCCTCATCATGTAACATTTTCAGTTGCTCCATCCGTGTACCCTCACAAAACACGCCTTGTATACGTCTCTCGTTCAATTATTCTCTAAGTTGTACTTGTTGCTGCTACATTCTTGGTGGCTAAAAACATCTTTTATTTAGCAATATCAAAGCAAATTCCTAAACTGATGCCAGACAATTCTAAAACAAACTCTACATTCTGACACCATTCTTATCAAATTTGAAGAAATACTACTGCATGGTACTGTAGGTGACACTGAAATTTAAGGTGCAACATATAGACATTGATTGGACAGATTTCACTATATATTGCACACTAATGTTTATGTGTAGTTGCTTGAATAGACCCAAGTAGGAGTTTATGTTTGACTATAATGATGTTTTCAAGGAGTTGATTTTACTTAAATATGCTAATTACATGGTATAATCTTTTAATAAAGTTGTCTGTGATTTCAGTATGAAATGAACGGGCAAGTGGCTGATTCTATGCTTGTAAATACTGTACTGATGTTGGTGTATATTACTAAGTTCTTTTGGTGGGAAGCTGGATATTGGTGCACTATGGATATTGCTCATGATAGAGGTAGGCAAGTATCTCTGTGTTTTCAATTTTAACGCATGTTTTGTTGCTTTTAGGGGATTTGAATAGTTTAAAAAAAAGAGGCTCCTTTCCAAATAATGCATAATCGTATTATTCAGTGCTTGATCAGATAATGTGTCATTAGATGGGAAAATAATTTTGTTTTAAATTCTAAAATATCAATAAAAGTAGAAAGTTCCTAAATATTGCAATAATTGTTATTTAACATGTGTAGTCAATTAGTCTATAACAACTAACAAATAACCGATAAGGTAATAAGTAACATCTTAAACATCTAAGCAATTAACAATAAACATCTTCAAATTCTTAATCAAACACAACAAACTAATACTAATAAAACAGCTATTAGTAATTAACTACTTCCTATGTTTAGTAAGGATAAATAACTTTATGATGACATAGCTTATACAAATTATGTGGCCATTAAATGGATTAAGGATTATGCTGCTATTGTACAGACTATGCCGCCATATACACCTGCATAATAAACTGCAGGACACATAATCTACCCGCAGAATCAATATATATATATGATGCTCTGACGGGCCACATACAATTATGTGGTCAGGCAGTCACATAATCCATGTGTTACAACATTCTGACCCCATTTCTAGTCTTATGTTCTGAAGAAGCAATATAATAACCTCTAAAGCTACTTCAAATAGTTTAGGATAAGAGTATGCCAGTATCCAACGCCACTACTCCTACTCACAAATCTATCTGTGCTCTTACCCTCACCACAAACTTTTCTAGTCCCACATTTTAAACCATGTCAATCTTTCCAAGCTCCTTTTCAGAAAAAGACGAACCTCCGATAGTATTATCTTCCAATCTTTCTGTCTTCTATATTTAAAAAAGAAAAGATCCATTCCTATCAAATTCACGCATCTATTTTTGTTAGACGACAAAGCATTCAGCTGCCATTTACCTAACAACGCATCTGATCTCTCAAAGTGAAAACCCCCGTTCACCCGGTTTTTTTACTTTTGTACACTACATTCCAATTTCTCTGTCATTTAACTCCACTAACCCAGAATTTTCTTAATCAATCTGGTTTTGCAACTAGCCACTCAGGCAAACAACAATACAACCGCAAATAAATAAGATGACAATGTAGGACCATAGGGTTAATAGCAGCAATTTGGCTCACCCAACAAACTAAAACCTTTCTGAAAATCCAATTCATTCTGAAACTTGTCAACCATAGACTGCCAACACACAATCCTATCAACGCTTACGGTAATCCCTAGTTGGAGGAGAACCTATTTTGCAATCAAAGAAACTAGCATTCCCCACCCGATTCTTTTCTCAAAAGATAAAAAAAAGACCTTCAAATCTGTCATATAGTAAAATTAGCAACAGAGAAATACTAAAGAGTTATAATACCATAGTTAAATTCCATAATTCTCCACAGCTCCTGCTTCTTTACCTTTAAAAAGTATTGCATTAAATGTATCAACAACTAAAAGAAAAAAAGAGAGGCCCCTAAAATACACTTCCTATCCTCACTCCCGTTAAATAAAACATCAGATTTACTGTAGTTAAACCCATGGCAGGCCAAAAGATTCATTTATCAGAAAAACCCTAGACTTCAATCTGGAAGGAATTATCCAATAAACTTCATTATCTGCTTTTTCAAAATCTAATTTAAGAAATACCATTGTTTTCCAAGCATAACATTCAGAAATGACCTGAGCAATAGCTATACGATTTAAAATAAACATATTTTGTTATCAATCTTATCAAATATAGCTATGATCACGCGTCTTAGTCCTGTAGCCAACACTTCCATAAGAATCTTCAAAGAATTAATGGTCTAAATTGAGAAGTAAAGTTAGCACCTTCAACCTCGGGAATTTACACTATATTAGTATGAATTTAATCTACCCAAACCAGCAATACCTGAATAAACTCCTTAGAGAGCCAACACAATTCATCCTTAGTAACATTCGAGAACTCTTGATAGAACACATATGAAACCTTCAGGACCTTGCTGCAGGTAAACCAAATTCTGCCCGTCTAATTTTCTCTTCTGAAAACTCCTAATCCAGGACACTCAAATTTACCATATAATGATTACCTTCTAACTTAACCCAACCTATCTTGAACCTTTGTTCACAATTACTGTCCATAGGATCTTTGTAAAATTTATAAATTTCATCCTGAACAACCTTTGATACTACTATTAATACAATTAATCTGAAGACAATCAATTCTGCTAACTTTCAAAACTAGCAGATTTGTGGAGAAAAGAAAAGACAGCTAGTATTATCATCACCTTGTTGCAGCCATCTGACTCTAGACATCTAGATATCTGCGTCCACATAATGTCCTTCTTAAGCAAAATAGTTTAGTAATCCTTAAGCACCAAGTTATTCTCCTCTCTCACCAAAATTAAACCTCTAGACTTTCTTCCATTTTATCAAAAGAAATAACCTTATCAAGTAATTCTATTTCCTTCAAAGCGTGCATTCAAAGAATCGCATTATTGCAATTAGCCTTACATGCGTCCCTGAATGAAGATGTGGAAATTAATTGAAAGTAAAGAAGTAAATATACAAATTCTAGAAGCTAAACCTACACCTCCGGTAATCCATAAAACACAAACACATTGGAAAGGAATTAGGACCCAGGGCATTGGATCAGGTCATGTATAGCGTGTTCCAAAGCTTGCATTGTGACAGTGGGATCCAAGGCCCTGAATATTATTGATCCACTCTATCTCAATATTACATTATAAAAATTACATAGCTTAAACAACAACAAAATGGGTTCGATCTGGATGTTGAAGCAGATAGCTGAGGTTAACCTCTTTGCTTCCCTTATTGGATTGGACTTAACACAGTGGCATTTGCTGAACATTAAGTGTATTGTTGACATGTTATAGCAAAGAAAATTCATTAGAAGTTCATATAATTTCCACCATCAGTTGTTTGTCTCAAAGTTAAAGTAGAAGTGTTCTGACACCTGAATATATCATACCAGTGGTAGCATATCATGCTGACAAGTCTCACGTATCAAAAGTAGAGGCAGAATTCTGTTACCCTTTTTATCTTAGAGATTTTTTCCCTGAATTAAATATTGATATTTACGCGGTCCTCCAGGTACTAAAGTAATCAAATTCTAGAAATACAAAATCATGAACTAATTGCGTCTAATTTTCTGGTTGTTAGCATTAAATAATTAGATCAATTTATTTGTCCTTGCCATGGATTTTCCAATCCAATTAATTCTTGACTTTGATGATTTTCTTTCCATTATGTTTTTTTTTCATCAGCTGGATTCTATATTTGTTGGGGATGTTTGGTGTGGGTCCCATCAGTCTATACTTCTCCTGGGATGTATCTTGTCAACCACCCGGTACATCTGGGTACTGAGGTAAACAGATATATATTTCTAACTTATTTATGCACTCAGGGAGAAAATGTCTGTACTGTCTTTGTGTGTGTAGGTGCATGACTGAATTCTTGTTTTGTTTATGTGTGTACGCCCTTGCACGAGTGTGTCTGCATGCATGTGTCTGTATGTGCGGATACAACTTGTGGATTATCAGAAATTATGTTTTAATAATAATCGTTATGTTTTACATTGCAGCTTGCTATTTCAATACTTCTAGCTGGGCTTCTATGCATATACATCAACTATGATTGTGACAGGCAACGACAAGAATTCCGCAGAACGAATGGGAAGTGTTTGATCTGGGGAAAAGCTCCATCAAAGGTCCAAAACCTTAGCATGATTTAGCAGCTTTCACCAATTACTTTTTTATCTTTCTGTTCTTATAATTTTCTACTTGCTAAATGCTTACAGATAGTGGCCACCTATACTACCTCAAAAGGAGAAACAAAAACCAGCCTTCTTCTAACTTCTGGATGGTGAGCTATAAGGGATTTCCTTTTCAATATATTATAACTAGAACTTTATGTGAAAATCATAGACTTTGGTAGTTGGATGCTAATTCCTTTTTAACCTGATTAAATAAGAATAATTTTCCTCCTGACATTATATTATTATACACTACAAAGGGACAATTAGGCAATTATGTTATCTGGACAATATGGCAGGGGGCTTTCCGGCCTGAACTCTACTGATTTTAAGATTTTGGCAGGTGGGGTTTGGCTCGTCACTTCCACTATGCCCCAGAAATATTAGCTGCATTCTTCTGGAGCGTGCCAGCCCTTTTTAACCATGTAAGCATGCATCATTCTGGTACATGTTATCTTCAAGATAAGTTCTGTTGGACGTTTCTAATTTATTTGCTTACTGAACTCTTCCAGTTCCTGCCCTATTTCTACGTGGTGTTCCTGACCATTCTCCTTGTTGACCGAGCAAAGAGGGATGATGATCGTTGTTCATCAAAGTAAGCCCTTGATAGATTTGTTTTTATAAATTCTTTGATTTGAAATTCAATGATATATCTGCAACACAGATAAAGTGGCTTAAATTTGCTAGCATGACCTGCATGTTGCAAATACATGACCTATTGTCTGCATTGCCATCCATTTATTTTGGTTGCTTTAGTGGTTTTCTCATCCTTTAGGAAATAATGTTGCTGTTTAGTGCACAAAGTCATTAACAGTTTCTTAGATTACAAGAAAGAAAACATACATTGGACACGATTAAATGTTTCTAATGTGACTTCACCTCCCTTGAATTTCACCTTCAGTTCACCAGCCTGCACTGCACTACCACGAGCCTCACCCACACAACACTTAACCAACTGAAGTGCCCAACATGGAAGAATAACACGTGTCTAATGACATTTCCCTAGAAGTATAATGCTCCCTTAAGATCTTAACAACCAAGACCAGCTAGGTTTTTGTAGTAGACTTAAACATGCGTATGATTACCTCAATTTCCTCAAGTTCTTCTATGTTCTTTGTCCTGTTGCCCTTAATCTGGACCGGCATTTCTCATATATACTCATTCCTTACCTCATCGGTCCTAGTTATACTGATCTGCGGTAACATCCCTGAAACAATTCATGTGAAATAAACATCCTTTGCAGAGCTTCCTGCAGAACTCTAATTTTTCCACAACAGCACATTAGTTAATCTATTTGCTCGATGTATTAATGCCGAAAAACTGTTGGAGATTTCTTCTCATCATTTCTGTTGTTTCGGTGTGCTGTTATAGGTACAAAAAGTACTGGAAGCTGTATTGTGAAAAGGTGCCTTACAGAATCCTTCCTGGGATCTACTGAGCTCTTGGATTCAGGCCTCGAAGCTTGCTCGAATAAAAATATTATATCGAGTTACTCTCATGGTTAGACCGGCGCGCTTGGAACATGCTTCTTCACCCTGCAGTTCATCTTGTGTAATCATACATGTAATTCGTGCTGTGTTATTCTTAGCCCGTTGCCTGAAACTATAATGTATGATGTGAAAATGACTGATCAATCATCAAGATGAGCTGCTACTTTATATAAATTTGTAGGGCCTTCAGGTGATGGTTTTCCTAGTTTGTATTGAGGACATTTGCCCTGCTGCTGCTGCATTGAAGAAATCATCAAATATATGGTGCATGGGTGTGAGATAAACCATTTAATGTGATTTAAGTGTATTGTTCACCCACAGAAAGAGGATTTCAATATTTTGGGAAATTTCTGGCTTTTCCACCGTTTAGTTTGATAGAATCATAGAAATTAGTCTGAATTGAGATCCCACAAGGCAATGTTATGTCCAAAAAAATACTAGAAATCTAGGAATCGGGATGGGAAAGGTGTCACATTGGACATCTTAAAGAGAAACAAGAAATTTCCTCACAATTTCTTAATCAACCATTCTAGAAAAAGAAAAATCTCTTTTCATATAGTTCTACTTGTGGGACATAAGCATTATAATGTTAATTATTTGGTGAATAACATTTTTCGTTGGGCTGTTTGGATTCAAGGAAGTGGGCGGAAATGAGGAAGTGGGGAAGTGTCATTTTTCACTTTCTCTATCCATTCAAACACCGAAAAGAAAATAAGAAAACTTCTTTTCTTTTTCTCTTTTCTTTTTTACACAACAATTTCTTCATTGTCAGGGTGCTATAGTTAATTTTGTGATTATGTAAATCTCATTGTAATAATTGTAACTTAAAACAGTTAATCTTATAGTCATATAAATTTCAGTTGCATTCTAATTACAAGCCTAATTTTTTTCATATTTATTTTATATTATTTTGCAGTCAACTTTGTTGCAACTTTTTCACTTTCACTTCCACGTTACTAATTAAATACTGAAAGCCACAATATACTTTTTCACTTCTACTTTCCAATCAAACACTGGAAAAGATACACATAAATTCTCATTTTTTAAAAGGAAAAAAAAAAAAAACACGTACTTTCCACTTCCTCACTTCCGCCCGCTTCTTTGAATCCAAAGAGCCCATGTCCTTTTAATATTCTTATATACAAGTATTTTCATCATGTATAATTTCCGTTTCCTATATATCAAAGTTTATATCCTCAGTCATGGGACAAGGCTTGATGATGATGATGATGATCCTCAACTTGAATTTTCACTTACCTCCTGCAGGCCTTGGATCAACGAACATACAAGTTGTTTATATCGTATAGGAGAAGAATACGGCGACATCGACACGGGTGACCAGAGTGTTTGTGCACGGGCGTGCAAGTGCAGTGAGGGGTGGGCGAGTGTGCAAGTGCAGTGATTTTATGCACGCAGATTTTTCTTGATACGTGCATAATGTATTGCTATGAGCGTCTAGTGTGAACTTTTCTGGAAATGTATGGCAAGAGGCTAGACTGCATATATGTCTTTGATACGCTAAGAGATTGCTGCTTCCCATTTCTCACATGCATCATTGTAAGATTTAGCACCGGGTTTGATATTCATTTACTTCAAGTGCATTCTATGTCACTGAGAGAGCAAATGTGATGGGATAGAGATGTAAAATGGATGATGAATTGTTGAAGGGCAATGGGAGTTGCAATGACTTTCAACTAGTCTCAATACCAGCATTCCTCTCCCTTCCTTAACTCCCACTGCGGGATGGATTGAGGAGATGGGTCGGACAGGCTATCGGGTTTCCCACAGCGTTCATTGTCGCAAGGGCGAGGAGAGGAGGCTTATGCGCTGAGGATACCAGATGCAGCGCCACGCTATGCGGCCATCGCGCTGACATTGGGGTACGATTCTTCATCGCTTAACTGCTCCAGCCTCTTCTCGACTTGGATCATACTGTTTGGGTATTTAGATGTACTTCTTGTTTGAGTAAATATCTTCATGAGTTGTGATACATTCCCCTCGGTTGACTTTCTGTTTGGGTATCTAGACCTCGTTGAAAGATGTTTCTACTTTCTTTCTTGTAGCAAGACCTAAGGAATAGTCATTTTCTTTAAGTATAGCCGGCGCTCTAATTCTCTTCTAGATACTAAGCAAAAAAATTCAAATAATTGACACATGCTCTCAGTGTATTGACAAAATTAGGTTTCAGCAAATCTCCTTTTTCTCATGAATCAACAAATCTCTCTTTGAAGGAATTGAATGGATTGATAGCATTAGAAGTGGGGTTGATTTATAGCTTAGAAGCTTCACATCCAACATCAATTCACGATAGAGAAAAAAAAGCGTCTGAATAATTAGATGCGCAAGATTGTCAGGGTTGTGGGGATTGTCAGGGCGTGAAACAAGGAGAATCAACTTCATTTTATCTTATTTGTTTTAGAATTTTAGGGGAAACTCAAAGTGAAGCAACTTTTTTCAGTATCTGTTGATATCCATTTTACTACCAGGTTGTTTTCATCTCAGGTAAAAGCCAAAACCAACACGATATTAGTCATAAATATCAGAATCAGACCATATTTCAAACCTTGATATGACGCATAGTAGTGTAAAATAGACAAGGTATGTTCAAAAACATTATGATTTTATGTTTTATTGTCTAAATTTAATAACAATAGTTTTGCATTTAAGCCTTAACAAATATTTGTGAAACATGGGAATACCCAGGATATGTACCATCTATGTTAATTAACAGGTAAGACTAAAATTCATTATAACTTTTCACTAGCCTCGTACTCAAAAAGCTGAATTTGTTGATGCAATGGCTGTATACAAGACCACTTCATAACCCTACAACACACAAAAGTGAGAAGGTGATGAACCATGAGTGTCAAAAAGTAGATTGATAATGCACTCTCTACTCTATTTATTTCAAATTTTCAATAATATATTCAACTCATTTTCTACATAAATTCAGATACCGCAACAACCAACAGATTTTGTTATGCGTATCAAAAATTTGAACAATTTGACAAACAGATTTAGGGAGAATGGCCAATACATTCACCTCATTTCTTGACTTCTTTGTTTTCTTTACAGTCTTGGATGGCCGGACAGCTGCTTTCGCCTTCTTTTTCACCGCACCCTGCATAAAAATTACTTGATCAAGTCATCAAACTATGAAACTTCAGAAGCTTGCCAAAGTCGTTACGAATACTCTTCAAAAGAACTAGATTATAATTGAGTCTCGCTGATGCTCTTAAGATGGCATATATCAAAGTGTAGAACTTTTCCAAATTTGATGAAAAGTTTACTGTAGAATTTAAACCCAGATATGTGTGTGTTACTATCAAGTTGAAAAATACCAAGTAAAACAGTTCTATGATAATAATCCTGTGTGAACCATAGCAGATATGAGATCACCAGGCACAAAACTTCACAGAAAGTTATGATTTTACATATAATGGACAGAGTGTCTTCAGTTTCTGTACACTAAAAAAAATCATATCAAAACCATATCTATGGGTCTCATTGTACTTTAGTACCTCCAAATTGAGAAATGGACAATAATGTGTGATCCCCGTGGTTTCTTTTAGATTCAGATTCTTGCTCTCTAATTGTTATAGTTTTTCCAGAGATAACCACTCTTCTGCTTATAGTCATGTGCTCTATGAGATATTACTGTGGCAACCATTCAGATTTATCTCAGATATTAGTTTCAATACAACATGAAATCCCTGGCCATTAACTTTATGGACAGCACAAAACCAGCAAGAGAATGTTTAAACATGGTGCAAATTGAACAAGGGCATACAGTCATATTGTGCCATAAGCCCTTCCAATCAAGAATTATCAGGATTGGATGTGTTGCGTGTGTGTGTGTTGCGCGTGTGCACACATGAGGTTGCACATATGCATGCCTGCTTGTGTGAGTCTGTAGATCAAGGATGGGGGAGAGAGCTGTCTACAATGTCATCACAAGTATGCAGAGAGCATTTTTCAAGGGAAAATGTAGAACATGGTGAATGAATGAGGTGGACAACACCACTTCCCTGTAAATAGAGGAAACTTTTCCTTTCGTTATGTTGGTTGGAGCCTTGGAGGTATGCCTAGAACTTTGACGTCCCCACTCAAATGATATGCATTACTAATTCCCCAAAAACTCTCCAAGTAAGCAATAAGCGTTCAAACTAATTAATGGAATGGTTACTGTTGTAAGACTCCCAAATGTGGATCATAAGCTAGACAGTTTGGATTTGAAATATTAAAAAATATAGGCTGCTTCCAAAGGATAAATAAGATGTGATGTTTTACCCCGTATGTGTCAATATTACTCAGAGAATATGGCAAATTAGGGAGAAATGTTTAATGCTACTAGAGAATAAAGTAAAATTAATAAAAAGAATAATAAAAGAATATCACCAGTGTTAAATTTTATGTTTATTTACATAATGAGATTAGGAATCTTTAGGCACAAAGGGAGTATGGACGAGCTTAGACATCTTCCAGAAGCTTCACTAGTATTCTTTTCCAAGTTCCAATTTCTGATTACATGAAGTTGTTTGTTTATCTCATAACCAATGCTTTCACCATAAACACATTGGAATATTGAACAAACTGAGTTTTTAAAAAAATTAATCTAAAAATAAATTTAGAAGTCAACCAAGCTATATTTGGCACTTACCCCACCAAAAGAACAAAATAAAACAGCAATTTGCCTCCTAAATTTAATTATTACACATAACAAGGACCAACATAATGGGAGATCTTAAGGCTATAGAAGAGTGTAATAGCTTTTCAATTACAAATGAGGGCAATTAGAGGACTGGATACAGCAGACAGCAAGATTGCATCATCCCCTCCCCAACCCCTTCGGAAAAAAAAAGAAGAAGAAAAAGAAAGACGGTGACAACGATGACGAAGAAGAAGAAAATACACCCATCCATCCGCACAAATAATGATAATCTCAAAACTGAGAATAAAGTGAATCAGAAACTAGAAACATAGAGTAATAAACTTATGATTGCGTCCATGCTAGAATCTATCTACTTCACAAGGTAATGAAACCACAACAAATATTTTAAGCTTAACAACATACTGATGGTCTCTCTCTTTTCGTTTATTTTTTGGATTTGCTTGATCTGCATTTTCATTGTTCTGATCACTTTGATGAGCAGAAGGCTTAGGCATCTTGTCTCCCTCTTCATCTGAATCAAATGAAAATCCCTCGAGGGTACCTACTCAAAAGAAAGATAGCTGAACATTACTTAAGTGTAGAAGACGCATCTGGTTTTTTGCAGCATGAACAAGTAATGAAGGAAAGAAAGCAAATCAGAAGTATCCATTCACATATCATACGGCTAAATTATCTAGGCATGTTATTCCAATTGCAAGTTCAGATATAAACCTGACATGGTACTTTACTCTATATCAAATATAGCATCGCGCTCCACTATCATGTAGGTCTTCCTTCAATCTACAAATGGTTTTGGCTAATAACAATTACATTAGATGCAATCCAGATTACCAAGCACCATCAAAAGAAATGCTAGGACTTTTTTGACAAAATGTCAAAAACTAGCAAGCAGAAAAATACGCGAGGGATTCCAAGTAGCCAGTTGGGCCCTATATTGGCTAAAGGAACAACGAGGGCCAGTTACTCTTCTCAGACACTGAGAGGAAGAGATGCTAGGCCTTCCACTATACGTGACAAACATTTAAAGTAGCCATAACAATATCCAATTTTCCTACTTCAAACTAACAAAAAAAATTATGGGAAGGTTCCAATTAAGAAAGAAAATTCAAACAAACTTCCCTCTGAAGGACACATCACAAGCTTCATTCAAGCAGTTCCTCCATAAAGAGTTCTTCCTACCTATTAGCCTAACTACTCACTCCTAGATCTATCGAGCAAATCCGATCAACCAAGCACTTGAATATGAGTGAGCTGCCACTCATTGATCGAGCAGATATGCAACCTATTTTGAGTAAAGATGTTTTCATATTCAAGTGTGGGACTTATTCAAGTTTTTATCAAAGAAATAGTGGAAATGGAAAGCCCAAGATGGAAAGAGTGAATGAAACCAAAACCAGGTGTCTGCAATTATTGAAGAGATTAAGCATAGGGAGAGTTGCATAGGATAATGTCACTTAAAGCAATACTAAGACAATTATCTTATCTCTGTAATAATGAATTTTCAAGCAAGCTGGAAAAACTTACTTATATATCACTTTATAAAACAAACCTTCTTCCTTCCAAAGGCGGCGAAGCGAGCTAGGTCACCGGAGAAAGCCTCTTCCCTTGGTTTATGCTAATCGATTGAGTAGTCATAGGAGTCGCGCCCCTATAGAGGCTTCTTTCTACTGCCCTACCATAAGAGCAATTAGCCAATCACAGGCAAACAACCTCTTGAGTCTCTAACTTCCACATCCTCATTACTAATGGAATCCAAATGATCTCTGAATTGATCAGAAGATCCTTTCAATTGGCTAGAATCCATTACTTGAACGAAACTAGATCTTGTGGATCATATTGAATATTTGCCAATACATTCCGTACCTTGCTAAAAAATCGATCATTCTTTACCAACCACACATTGTCTAACCAAATCCAATTCTCTCAAAAAATCCTTCCAGTGTCTCATATCACTGGCAGTTCATACTGGAGCTCGTACCCAATATAACTCATCCAAACATAGTTACATAACATATGGGTATCATTATCCGAACAAGAATGATGAAATAACAAGTGTTCCAGCCATCATCATTATCATTGTTTATACTATTTTATTATGTTAATTAGAACTCAAAAGGTCAAGAAGCTCTAATCGGATGGGTGTATCTCGCGCATACCCGAGATCACGGCCTTAAATAATCCCTTGGTTGTTAAGACAAGGTCGGCCCGCTAAGATGAAACAGGAAGCTCAACGAGTTATAACAGGCGGTAGTCAGAACTACCACGTTCCCTGTAATGAGACTAATATGGATTCAAGACATCCACCTGGCAAGACCTAGTTAACCGTTCAGCTTCTCCCAACCTCATGTTATATTTATTATATTTAAACTATACAGTAAATCAGGAACAATAACAGTGTTAATAACGTGTGACAGAATAACGTGACAAGAGTAATGTTTATATCATTAAACAGGATAACATGAAAAAGAGATGTGAGATTTTTAGTGGTGCCCCATGGATTCTAGAGGTGGCTCTCACGAATTCAAGAAGTGGCTCCTATGGATTCTAGAGGCGGCTCCCACATATTCAAGGGTGGCTCCCACAGATTCAAGAGGCGGCCCCCGTCACGTATGTATGTGGTGTGACACTTTGCTCTATGTAGAGCTTAACTCCACGTAGCATTTAGTTTCACACATCATATGTCAGTAGCCAACAAGATCATATAACAAGAGTGTCATGTTAATAACAATGATACAGGAACAGTCATGTCTATACTCGGTGTATCCGTGTAACAGGAGTACAAAATAATTTCAAATAACGGCAATCCAAATAACAGTGATACAAGATATTAATAACAGTATTCATGATCATGAAATAATGGTACAGAAAAATATGTAAAGTATGATAGTAATTCTCAGTCCATTTAGTAATAGAAACATGTGTCTGGTATAATATTTAATACAAAAACATTTAACAGAAACAATGTCTGATATAACTGTAAGTGGGTGGAAATGTAATACCTTATTTGCTAATACATGTATAGTATCGATATCTGATTTATTTTAATTTACAAATTGAGTTAGTTAAATACATATTTTATATAAAAAGTTAATTATAGTATCGATAAATTTTTAAAAGAATTAAAATAATTATATATGACTGATATACTTAATTTAGTGAATTCATAAATTAATTAATTTCGTTGAGCAAATAAATTTTTTATGTAAAAAATGTGTATGTTTATGAATTTATTCATAATTTTGGAATTTATTTCAATCATCAATTTATTTAAAAGAAAAATATAAATTAATATTCTTTTATTTCTAAGAATACATAATAATCAATATCTAATTTAATTGTATAATAGTAAATTTGAATTAATTAGTTTAAATTTATTAAATTAAAATATTTTATGTGAAAATTAATTATATAGATTTAATTTCATACATAATTATGGATGTTTATAAATAAATTAATCAAATTCAAAATTAAATTTTTATTTTTCTCTTTCCTTTTCTTTTTCTTTTTTTTTCTTTCGCTCCTCTTCCAGGCTGCCACGCATCCTTCCCTTCACACCGACTCTCCGCCGTCTATCTATAAAAAAATCTTTCTTTCCTCTCTTTTTTAATTTTCTCTCTCCTCTCTCTCACTCTCTGCATCTCTCTCTTTTCTCTCTCCCAAACTCTGTTTTTGAATCTCTCACACTCCCCCCTCACTGCTGCGCGTTGCCACCTCCGCCGCCGACCAGGTCGCGCCACCCGTCTTCCCCTTTTTCTTTTCTCTCTTCTCTTCTCTTCTCTTCTTTCTCTCTCCCCCAACACCGCAACCGTCACTAGCTCTCTTTTCCTTAATTTCATGGAACTCCCCAATAAATTTCATTTGTATTGTCCTCTTAACCCTGAAATAAGCATTTTTAACATGAAAGGTGTGCTTTTGAAATAAAAGCAATAAATTTGACAAGGATATTGCTTCTATTTCAAAATGCCAAGTGAACAAAGGTGCTTCCAAATGAAATTTGGATTTTGGATGAGGTGGTCCTTCGAAAATAAGAAAATATCAAGGGGCGTAAATAGCAGCAGATCC